>APFE030304758.1:23674-87427 GCA_000404065.3 Pinus taeda | reverse complement strand
ATTGGAAAAACATAAATGTGGCGCAATGATAATGAAAGTGGGATGAATGTGGTGACATAGTAGTGAAATGGAGGTGAAATGGAGGTGAAATAATGGACATAATAGTGAAAGTGTAATGGAAATGAATGACATTTTCAAGACTCAACAAATCCTTCACCTGATTGGTCATGCAAGGAGGATCGATCTAAAATATCATATGGAATATGATCGCAAAGAAGTTCTCGACCAATCTATCATCTACACCTCTTAAGCTTGATTTTGATAACACTCTACAGTGAAAGTAAATTGGGAACTTTTTCTTAGGGGTCCATTTCTAGTACATTCACGGGAACACATACTATGCACAAATTCCATTTAAAAGAAATGCAGACATGTAGAATTCCTCTGCTTGGTTTTCCCTCAAATATTCTTTTTCCTGCTCCACATGATGCTGCAACCTCAAATGATACTATATCTACCCAATTGAAGAATCTTCCATGAGTTACTACCATATTGAGCATATATATCCAAATTTCCTCAAATGCCTTAGTGTTCCTACTCCCATGCAACCGACAACACATGGCTATCAAATGCTAATATACATATATGAGAACATTAGTGGGATAGACTGTAGATGGGTGGTGGTGAAACTTAGTAGCTCCTCAACACCATGATTTGATAATGTAACTTGTTTCGAGGTCAACCCATCTAATGTAGATGTCATCATTTTCATATTCTGTGGGACTTAGCATATGGTAGTATGTTTGAATGTATTCTACACAATAAGTGGCGAGTTGACTGCCACTCTCACTGTGAAGAACGAGATGAGAATCATCCAGATCCACTCAATCACTTCTACGCAGGGGATGACCGAGAATTTTCATGTGACCTTATGCATCCTGGACTTCTTAATGTTGATGTATTCTTGCATGTCCTCCAAGTTCTTAGGAAAACTTTTTTGTGCTAATGTGTTGTATATATCACTCCATGTGACCTCAATAGACTTATCAATGAAGCACTGTGGGTATGCATAAATGGGAATGGTTGGCTTGGTAACTTCAACATGTTCCTCAGTGCTTACTTCTGAGACTTCTTTGGAGGTTACTTTATGGGAAGGCATGGCTCCAAAAAATAATTTTAGGGTGACAATCATTGTAACTCAAACACCTATTTGTGGTAGCACACTCATAATGACAAGATTAGATTAGTGCAACCTACCTATGAAGTAATATCTCATAAATAATTCACAAAGAACCATAAAATGTAACTAACTAATCATGAAATATATCGATGACAACACAAAATCACCTGCATGTGTAGGAAAATAGGCATGCAAACTAGGAGGGTGCACTTTCAAAGCATGAAGGAAGGTCAAGGGTCATTTAAGGCTTTGTAGTGCATTCATTCGCTCAAGCAAGGGAACACAACCATCAAGGGTGCACTGGCATACTCCAAAGGGTCAAAGGGGTGAGTTTTCGGGCCTTCAAGCCTTCACAGTGTGCTCATGCGCTCAAGGAGACAAAGAGTTTGCATTGGCACACTTGAACGGGATGAAGGGAAATGTCTTCAAGCCTTCATTCCTTCAGGGTGTGCTCATTTGCCTAAAGGACAGGAGGGAACACTGGCACATGCTAAAGGGCCAAATAAAAATAATTCGAGTATTCAAGGTTCACCCATGCGCTCAAGGGATGACGTAGTTCTTCGTGATGGAGGAGTGCACTCAAGAAGGAAATTTTGTCATTATGGGCATAGTTTTCAAGGTTGATTGGGCTTCAAGTTCCAAAAGTGCATTCTACCTAAGGTAAGCTCAAGAAAAAGTTTGACAACAAGATTTGATTATAGGAATGAGAAGAAGAAGGATCTGCAAGCTTATATGGATGTTGTCACAATCATGGTAGAGTGTGAAAGATTGAGGAATGTGTAGAGTCTTTGCATGCGGCAACAAATTAACACTTCTAAAATCAAGATTGAATAGAAATGCCAGTAAATAGATTGAAAAACAAATAAATTCCAACAAGAAAAGGAAGATCGACAGTGAAATCATAAAAGGAAATGAATAGATTCGACATGCAAAACTTACTTGTAATATAGGTTGATGAAGAGTTTCTTGATCCACAGTCGTGCACCCAACCCATATGAGAATTATTATGAAAATGAATGATCGACTAGGTTAATTTAAAAGAGTTTACATGCAAAATCATTTCATGCATGATCACCACATGTTGACAAGTGAAAGGATTAGTTAAGGGAAGTTAAGTGGGATCCTATTTTCTAGGAGTACACCCACATGCAACAAAGAGGCACATATGTGCAACCGGGAAGAGTGCATGTCTTCAACACAAAGGAGTGAGCTCAAGGAGGGTGCACTTGCTCAACATGAAGCAATGTGCTCAAGGAGGGCGCACTTCTTTAGCCCGAAGGAGTGAGTTCAACGCAAGTGTATGTCTTCATCAACTTGAAGTGTGATTTTTCCTTAAGGAACACTTTTCTTGGTTTTGTTTGATTTTTATGTGCTTTTGAGTGCTTTTTGAGTGCATGGCATTTTGGCTAGTTTCTAAGTCAAGAAAAGTCATGAGTTCCCGTAACCATGGACTAGATAACCTAAGTGATTCTAAGGGTTAGGTGATGAAAATTACGAAACATTGACTTAGGAGGATGAGACACTAGGAGAAAACACAAAAATAACAAATCAAACAACATGACAATACCAGGGGGCTTGGAACAATGGTTCGTGTAGGCTCCAAAATTGACTTAGGATTTTTTTTTGGAGGGTCATTGTCATAGTGACAACAAGATGCATTCCAATTGTCAAATGGGAAATATTGGTGTTACACAAAAATATCGTCACCTTGATTATTTGCAGTTGGTGTAGGTCTATCACCACCTATACTAGCTTCCTAAGCAAGTCTCAAACCTCAGCTCTTCAAAACAAGCTTTAGAAATGAGAGAAAGACCTCAAAAGTAATGTAACTCTGGTTCCGCACTTTCTCTTACTTTTGCCTGCGGGCCCACACCTTTTGTTCAGAGTATCTGTGTACTTATATGCTCTGTATGTAAAGGGGAGGGTGCGTACCCCTGTAAAAGTCAAAAGGTGCAATCTTTATCTTAAAAAACTCATCCTGGGTTATTTCTAGAGTTTTCTAGAAGCATTTGTTACGTGGATTGTTCGCTCCAAGTGGTTCATGCATCCCATGAGAGGAGGAACTAATCCCTTTGAAGGAGGAGCTGGTAACTGATCTCCATTGCACTATAAATTGAGGCATTGGGTCAGTGGCCAGGCAGGTTAGAAGCTGAACTTTTGAGGGTAAATGCTAGTGAAATCAAGACTTCCTATTTGAGCTTAAGAGGAGAGATCACATACCTTTTTGGCCCCATTGGGGAGTGAGTGAAGCTTGTCAAAGTAGAGGAGACTTCTTGTTGGACCCTGGAAGGAGCTTGTACAGCGTCAAGGCAAAGGTTGTAAGGTTCTTTTCTTTTGAATTAATACAATCAAGCTCATTTTTCTCAACAAGTATCTTATGCTATTTGTTTCATGGACTCCTTGACTTTCATGTTAAATATGTTTTATAATATTCGATATTAAGGTGCTATTTAATCGTTTCCCTTGTTTGTGCTTGCAGGTTTGTGACAAAGGAACTTACTTGGATCAAAGGAGTGAAGGCATCTCCAAACTTGCGTTGGACATGAGGTAGGCCTTAAAACACATTTGTTTACCATTATTTATAAAGCGCATTTAGAGAAAGATAGTGTTTGGTTAGTTTGTTTGTCATTAGGTCTTCATTAGATTCTAGGAAGGTCTATCTTGTCCACAAGATCAACTCATTCCGCGTGACAATGACATTGGAGCACCCTTAGCTGTAATTTCCCTTACAGGTATTACCACGTACTACAGACTCCTTGAAAGATAGGATACCTTCAATACCCGGTGGCTCTCTGGTTTTGTAACTCCGTTAAAGATATTTTGAGGGAATGGTGGCAGGACCCATCAAAATTCTGGGTTAGAATAGATTAGGCATACAAGATAGAGGGGCTATGGAAATTATATCAACTAATTTCCGCTATGGTGTGCCGCTTGTATGGTAAAGAATACTATGACGTGGTCTATAGCACCTTCTTTCCTCTCACGCACGTTGTCGCCACCCGGGGACCAATTTTCAACTGAGCAAGCATTCTGGCATCGTCCCTAAGGAAAAACATAACTACATCCAAGCATCCACAGCTAGAGCAACCACCAGAATTGTACATGGCTTGATACCTCCTGCATGTCGTCTGCGTGAGATGCTAGTTTGAGAACTGGATCTATAACTGGGATACATCAACGACCAACACCGTGCACCACCACTACAAGGTTTTCTAGGGCAATGCCTACAAAGTTATGATAGATGTTACTTCCGAATCTTGTATCACCTCGCTATACCAGCAACTATTCGGTGAGAAACCACCTTGCATGTCAAGGAGGGTTATGGAGACTGTGGTCAAGGTAGCACATTGGTTTCCCATCCAAGAGGGCACATTCATCAGAGTCTTCAATACCCATAAGGCCCCCCATGTTCTACCCAGGTTTTTCATAAACAAAACACTCTTGCGAGAAGTTTGCTACCAAATGACAGAGGGTTTTTCAAAGGTACTAAACAAAGGCAAGAAGAAACCATGTCCTACCTTCCCACTCATCATCGAAGCATATATAGCCGAGAAGGTCGTGGCTTCCCACTACAGAAAAGCAAAATTTACCTGGTCATATTCACACACCAGACAAGATCATCAAGATGTGGTATAGAATTGGTATAATGCCACTAGGGAACTCAACCCTAGTGAGCAACGGGCCAGAGAGGAGGAGCTCCCAGAGCACTCCCACGAAAATGTGTCTTCAAGATAGAGCCTCCACCATGAAGAAGAAACAATAGGACATGCAGAAGGCCACCAAGAAATATGAGAAGTAGAAAGAAAAGGAGGTTGAACATATTCTAAGCGACCCAAAAGAGGAGGACAATAATGAAACACTGGAACAAAGGAACATTGCCTTGGAAAGGAAGAAGCAAGGGCTTAAGAGGAAATGGGAATAAGATATCAAGCAACTGCAAGATTCTAGTGACCAAGGCCAACTCAAAAACAAGAGTTGACAAGAAGAGGAGGAAAGAGATAAATATCTAGAAGAAAAGTTGCAGGAGGAGAGAAGGGTCCTGGAAGAAGTAGAGAGGAAAAAACAACAAGAGGAGCAAAAATCCAAAGAGGAGGAAGAGAAATGTAGGAAAGAGTAGGAGAAAAAGAAGAAAGAAGAAAATATTAAGCATGATGAGGAGCTTGAGAGGCAACAGACTCTGGCAGAGCAAGAGAGAAAGCGACCAGAGGAAGAACTAAGGAGGAGTAAAGAAGAGGAAACCATGAGAGTGGAATGAGGAGAGACCTATAAGACATCGAATATAGACATGGAACAAAATGCGCTACCCCCATTACATGTTCCTCCTTCTACTCCCCTCACTAGAGGGTACCTTACCTTACAAATGCTGGGTTTCTTAGAAAGACAAGAATAGGAGGTCCTAGATCTCACTAAACTCACCTTCGACAAGGTCCACCTGAAAATTGTGCAGGAAAAAGGTGTTATGCCAAGAATCCACCAGAGCCTTTATCAGTCACCATGGCCAAAGAGATTGTGCCCAACATTATTGTGAATCCAAAGATGATCGCCCTGGCTGAGAGAGATTTCGTAATTGCGATGGAACATAATGTGGTTCGGGTGAGAAAACAGATCACAGATGATCTGAATTAGATCCTTATACACTCTTATAGTTTCTTGAACTCTATAAAACTCATACCAAAGTTTTAAAGTGCTATGGATGTTGAGATTATCAGAAATAACCTTTGGACAATGGCAATTTGTGGTCAGCATAGAGCAACGAGGATCCTTGGTCAAGCGTGTAGACCATTGGCCCATGGTAACCGCATGCTGGTACAAATTGGAAAAACGGGAAGTCAGATCCAAAAACAGAGGAAATTTATGATACGCGATTAGTGCTAAATCACGTATCGTAGGGTGTCCCCCTTAGTGAAGGAAAGCCCTGAGTGCTTGGTCACGGGGAAAAAGCATAGAACCGCATAGAAATCGCTGATTCTGTCAGAATGCGAGCCCTGCACTAAAACTAGCAGGATATCAAAAGGCCCTCACGTGGTAAGTGGGTTCGGCCGAGTCCAGCGCGATTCCGTACGACGAGTGACACATGTTCAGCAGATGAGAGAGAAAACCGCTCTCATCTTGTGGGTAAAGTGCATGCTACTTACCCGTGCGATATGGATGGAGACTATAGGATCTAGAGGCCCCAGATCAATGGCAGAGAAGCAATCTGATGGATGACCATATTCGACAGGGAAATAGGCTAAGGCGAATAAGATTTGAGATCTCGCATGACCAATGAGTTGGCAGAGGGAACAGTTTTGCAGGCAATCTTGGAGCAATAGAAATAATGAACTTTCAAAGAGAATTGACGCTCAGTTCATGGGGAAACAGGAGGCCACCTCTCTGTGAAGCGTTATAGTGATGATGACGCAAAGCAGGAGAATTCCAGTGGACAGAGGTAGGAGATCTAGAGAGCCGGGAAGAAAAAACGAATAGTCAGGGAGCAAATTGGCTTTAATCCATGAATAGACAGAGAAAGAAGAGAGGAGAAGAAGCAGTAAAAGAGAGAAAAGAGAGAGAGAGAAGCAAAAAAATTGCAGAGAACAGAGAAGCTGAGCTCACCTGCACCGCAAAGGCAACATTAATAGACAGAGGCAAAGAGAGAGTTTGAGAGTGTGTGAACTTCAAAGAAGGCTTGAGAGGTTCGAGCAACTCCTCTCTATATACCTTTCAGATATTGAGTACCAAATTGTAGTCATACCATTGAGACTAGTTGGGGTTGAGATTCAGTAAGGGGAGTCTATGTACTCTAGAGACTTGGGGGATCCAAGTACAACCCTAGTGATCATTATCTATTAAGTGAGACTCAATTTGAGCTCATTGTTGTAAAACTCTACTTTTTAAGACACAATAGAAAGGCCACCACTGAAGCCTAGACCAGGAGATGTAGCCCAGGAGGATTGGGTGAACTCCTTATTAAATTTGTTGTGTTTATGTGTTTTCTTACTGTGTTCTCTTACTGTTTCAGTGTTTGTGTATTTCGCAATCTCATTGATCTGTTGCATAAAATAACATAGACATCCCCTAGCACGTAAGTTTGTAATACCTTCATTAATTAACTGAGATCATTCACAAGTGATTTCAGATTAAGTGGTATCATAGCTCCTAGGTTATTAAGGTTAGACAAGCTTGTGTTAGATTTTGTTGTTGAATGCCAACTAGATCAAAGCTTAAATTAGGAGAAGGAGAGTTGGTTGAAACTAACCCAAAAATCGGAAGAGTCTATCCTAAGAAGAAAATGTCAGAAGAAAGTCCCTTGGGACCAAACCCCCAATTCATAGATAGTTTCCTGGCCATGAGGTCCATGGTAGAGGAAATGTACAGGGAGTTTAAGAAAGGTAAAGATGAGGATTCATCACACTCCAAAGAAAAAGGAGAAGAAGAATCTCTCCTCCATGACCACTCAATAGGCAAAGGGAAAGAAGAAAACTTTCTCACGCCTCCTAATAGCCCTCAACATAGAAAGAAGACATGTTTGATTAAATTAGATGCTAAATTTGATTTACCAATATATGATGGAGATTTGAATGCAGAGAAACTGGATAATTGGAGCAGACAAATTGATGTTTATTCCAGAGTGCAGAGTATCGACTCAGACAAGAGTAAGATTCAGCTAGCTAGCCTACACCTCGGAGACATTGCCTTGGTATGGTGGGAAGGTAGGACACAAGCTGACATGAAGAAACATGGTAAGATTCTTTCTGTCTGGAGTGAATTTGCTTTTGGAATAAAAAAGCAGTTCTATCCACTAGCTTACATGTAGCAAGCCATCATGAGCTGGAAAACTCTTCGCCAATTGAAAGGGAAAAGTGTACAAGGTTACACCCAAGAGTTTAGGAAAAGAGCTTTGATTCTAGGAATTTCATTAGTCTCACCTCAGATTCTATTGAAGTACATAGGTGGTCTACACAGCTACATTAGGCACACTATCCTCATGTTTAATCCCACTAGTATAGATGAGGTATCTGTTCAAGCTACACATCTAGAAGCTATAGAAAAGAATGGGAACCCAGAAGTTGGAGAATCAGCCAAGCCCATTGCAATCAAGAATAAGGAGAAAAGAAAATAGAAATGGAAAGAGAGGAAGGCCAACACTACACATAAAAGCAAGTCTTCATGCACTCGCTATAAGAAGGATGGGCATGATGATGAGCACTGTTGGATTCTGCATCTGGAGCTGAGACCTAAGAAGTTTGAGGGCAAGAAGAAGAAGACTACTGTAGCTATTTGGAAAGATTTGGGGTCGGACTTAGGAGATGAAACAACCATTGTAGCCACAGGTATAAAAGGTAAAAGTTCTAAAGCATCTACTAGTAATTCTGCACAATCTATTAATGATGAAGAAAATGAAAGAAAAAGACATGAGCTTTTCCATATTCGATTTATTTCCAAACATCAAAAGATTGATGCTTTGTTTGATAGTGGCTCACAAGTAAATTTAATTTCTAAATAAATTGTAAGGAAGTTGGGATTACTAACTAGACCTCATAAGAAACCATACCGATTAGGTTGGTTAAGTGATAAAGCACAACTACATGTGACTAGAAAATGTAAACTTAAGTTTTCTTTTGGGTTAGCATTTGTAGATGAGGTTGAGCTAGATATAGTTCCTCTAGATAGATTGAGTCCTTACTTGTATGATAGAAAAACTATTTTCTATAGAGCTGAGAACAAGTATCTACTCATTAAAGATGGAATCGAATACTTTGTAAGGGCTCATAAGCTCAAGAATAGTTATACTCTCATAAACTCAGGGTAGATGAAACAAATTGTAAATTCATGCAAACAATTTTTACTTATGGTTATAAAGGAAAAGAAACCCAATAAAACCAAAGTATTTGAGGGTTGTGATGCTAAACAACAAGCTTATTTAGAAAATGTTGTTTCAGAATATGATATCTTGTTTCAAGAACCTAAAGGTCTACCACCCAAAAAGGAAATAGTGCATGATATTAATTTGCAGCAAGATGCTCCATTATCTAACATCGGAATGTATAGGTTGTCTACTTTAGATAATGTAGAAATCAAAAAGCAGGTGCAAGAGTTGCTCGAGAAGGGATTCATCAAACCTAGCACATGACCATGTGGGTCTCCAATCATTTTGGTGAAGAAGAATTATGGCTCGTGGAGAATGTGCATTGATTACTGAGCATTGAATAAGATAACAATAAAAAATTGTTATCCCCTAACTCGCATAGATGATCTATTAGATCAACTGAAAGAAGCTATTTATTTTTCCAAGTTAAACTTGCATAGTGGATATCATCAGGTTAAAGTTACAGAACAAGATGCATGGAAGACTGCTTTCAAAACAAAGCAGGGATTGTATGAGTGGATGGTTATGCCTTTTGGCTTAACTAATGCTCCTGCTAATTTCATGAGAATAATGAATGATGTACTTAGACCTTTTCTTGATGATTTTGTTAATTGTATATCTGGATGACATTCTTATATTTAGCAAAACATGGGAAGAACATTTAAAGCATGTTAAGCAGACACTAGATGTTTTGAAAAGAGAAAAAATTTATGTAAAACTCTCAAAATGTGAATTTGGCAAAAAATCTTTGAATTATTTGGGATCTATAGTAGGGGTGGTGAATTGAAGATAGATCCCTCTAAGGTGGCAGTCATTGTAAACTGGCCTAAACCAAAATCTTCTACAGAAGTTAGAAGCTTCTTAGGAGTAGCACAATATTGGAGAAAGTTCATTTCTAACTTTTCCCTAATTGAAATTCACTTATATGCTTTAACAGGATTGAACAAGGTGTTTTAGTGGGGAGGCAAACAACAAAAATCCTTCAACACCTTGAAAGAAAAGATTAGTACAACACCAGTACTAGCACTGTCTAATCTTCAAAGACCATTTGAGATCCAAATGGATGCCAATGACTATGCCATGGGGGCAGTGTTGATACAACATGGTAAACCCATATGTTATCATTCTGAGACATTTAATTATGTAGTAGTTAACTATCCCACATATGATAAAGAATTGTATGCATTAGTACAGAGTGTGAAAAAGTGGAAAAATTACTTAATGTGCAAGGAGACAGTTATACATACTAATCATCAACCACTTCAATATCTACACTCCCAAACTAAGTTGCAGCAATCAAGACACTACATATGGATGGGATTTCTACAACTGTTTCATTTAGTCATCAGATATAAAAAGGGCATACACAATAAAGTTGCGGATATGTTATCTAAACCTATTATAAATGCATCCACTATACTTAAGCATAATTTGGTACTGCATGAGAGATACATTGAACAATATGCTCAAAATATAGATTTTAGAGATGTATATGCAACTTTAAGTCAAGGAAAACGAGTAGAAGAATTGGATTCTCACATTAAGAACCAACTCTTGTATCATTGTGGGAAGCTATGCATTCCACAAACTGAAAGAGTAAAGATAATTCGGGAAGCACACACTTCTCTAATATCAGGTCACTTTGGTGTAAGTAAAACGATTGCACAGCTGCAAAGATTTTGTTATTGGCCAAAAATGAGTGAGACAGTTTCTAGATATGTAAGAGGGTGTACCATGTGTGCTAAAAGCAAGCCCAACAATAGAAAACTAGATTGGTACACTCCACTGCCAGTTCCTTCTTATCCTTGGGAAAGTGTTTCCATGGACTTTGTTGGAGGACTTCCCAAATCTAGGAAAGGTCATGAATATTTGTATGTTGTTGTGGATAGGTTCAACAAAATGTGTATTTTGATACCTTGTAATAAACAAATTACAGCTGAACAAACTGCAAAGTTGTTCTTTCACCATGTATGGGTTCATTTTGGATTACCCACTTCCATTGTATCTGATCGAGACACCCAATTTGTTGGGAAGTTTTGGTTGAGTCTATGGGAATTGATGGACACCAAACTGAAGAAAAGAATAGCCTTTCATCCACAGACAGATGGCCAGACAGAAGCAGTCAATAGGACAGTGATCCAGTTGCTCAGAGGCCATTGCAGCAAGCATCCCAAACTTTGGGATGAACATTTGTGTTATGTGTAGCATGCTTACAACCGAGCAAAACATTCTTCTACACAGAGATCTACTTTTGAGACTTGCTTTGGTTTCACACCAAGGTCTCCCTTGGATCTTGTCTTTGGTAAAGACATAGTAGTTGATGGACACAGTGATGTGGACAAGGGAACCAAGTTCATTGAACAAATCCAAGAGATTCACCAGGTGGTACAGGAACACCTAGAAAAGAGCCAAGCCAAATACAAGGCAAGGCATGACAAGCATCAGATGGAGCATAGTTTCCATGTTGGTGATCAAGTTTGGCTGTATATTAGAAAGACATAATGCAAGGTGAAGGTAAAAAGCTAAAGCCAATAAGGTATGGACCTTTCAAAATACTTGAGAAAATTGGTGAGAATGCTTTTCGCCTTGATTTACCAGCTTACATGCACATCTACTCAGTCGTTAATGCAGACAGCTTGAGACTATTTGAACCTTCATTAATTGAAGATCCTGAAGAGAAAAGTCAATTGCCTTCTGTTGATGATCTATTACTTGAATATCTCAATGAATTCTAGGAAGATACAGTTCTAGACAGGAAGGTGAGGACGACGCGCAGTGGAGATGTTGAGTACCTCAAGATTGGACTCAAGGGTTCAAAGCCAAGCAACACAAAATGGATAGAGATTGGACAAGTGAGGTAGCTATACCCTCACTTAGTCGATGCTTGAAAACCAACTTTGGTGGTCCAAAAGCTTTTTTAATGGGAAGGTCGTGATCCGAATTGGATCCTTAAACACTCTTATAGTTTGATGAACTCTGTAAAACTCATACCAAAGTTTTAAAGTGCTATGGATGTCGAGCTTATCAGAAATAACCTCTGGACAATGGAAATTTGTGATCAGCATGTAGCAACGAGGACCCCTAGTCAAGCGCGCAGACCGTTGGACCATGGTAACCGTGTGCTGGCACAAATTGGACAAATGGCAAGTCACATCCCAAAACAGAGACGGTTTCTGATTAGCACTAATCGTGTATCGTAGGGAATCCCCCTCAATCGAGGAAAGCCCTGAGCGCTTGGTCACGGGGAAAAAGCATAGAACCGAACGGAAAACGCTGATTCTGTCAGAAGGTGGGCCCGGAGCTAAAATCTATAGGATATTGGAAGGCCCCCAAGTGGTAAGCAGGTTCCGCTGAGTCCCATGCGATTCCATACAACGGGTGACATGCGTCCAACGGATGAGAGAGAAAATTGCTCTCATCGCGTGGATAAAGGGCATGCTACTTACCCGCACGATATGGATGGAGACCATAGGATTTGGAGGCCCCAGATCAATGGTGGAGAAGCAATCCGATGGATGACCAGATTCAACAGGGAAATAGGTTGAGGCGAATAAGATTTGAGATCTGGCATGATCAATGAGTTGGAAGAGGAAACAGTTTCGTGGGCGATCTTGAAGCAATGGAAATAACAACCGTTCAAAGAGAACTAACACTTAATTTGTGGGGAAAAAGGTGGCCACCTCTCTGTGAAGCGTTACAGTGATGATGACGCAGAGCAGGGGAATTCTAGCGGATAGAGGTAGGAGATCTAGAGAGCTGGGAGAAGAAACAGATAGTCAGGGAGTAGATTGGCTTTAAGCCATGAATAGACAGAGAAAGCAGAGAGGAGAAGAAGCAGTAAAAGAGAGCAAAGAGAGAGAGAGAGAAGAAAAAAGTTGCAAAGAACAGAGAAGCCAAGCTGACCTGCAGAGCAAAGGCAACATCAATAGATAGAGATAGAGAGAGAGTCTGAGAGTCTTTGAAATCCAGAGAAGGATTGAGAGGTTCAAGCAACTCTTCTGTGTATACCTGTCAGGTATTGAGTACCAAATTGGACTCATACCACTGAGACCAGTTGGGGTCGAGATTTAGTACGGGGAGTCTGTGTACTCTAGAGACTTGGGGGATCCAAGTACAACCCTACTGATCATTATCTATTAAGTGAGACTCAATTTGAGCTCACTGTTGTAAAACTCTTCTTTTTAAGACACAATAGAAAGGCCACCACTGAAGGCTAGACCAGGAGACGTAGCCCAGCAGGATTGGGTGAACTCCTTATTAAATTTGTTGTGTTTATGTGTTCTCTTATTGTGTTCTCTTACTGTTTAAGTGTTTGTGTATTTCGCAATCTTATCGATTCGTTTCATAAAAAAACATAGAAACACCCTAGCACATAAGTCTGTAATTCCTTCATTAATTAACTGAGATCATTCACGAGTGATTTTAGATCAACAGACCTTCAAAATATATTTTACTCGTTTGAACAAAGGGCCACTAGTGCAGAGAAAGAGAAAAGGAGAGCAGAAGAAGAGAATGCAACCCTTTGTTTAGTTCACTTAAGCACAACCAAATTCCAGGCAGCAATCAAAGGAGGTAGATACCCTTGGGGAAGCCATGGTGATGGCTTATGAAGAGATGTCAAAGATGCACCACACAGTGGCCTCTATCTTGGCGATACAAGCTCACATAAAAGAAAGAGATGCAATGCTAAAGGAAGTTGTAATATCTCTAGACATCATGCATGGGTGGTCTGTTAAGTACCCAAGAGCACCAATGGTAGTCCCTAAGAAAGATTGGATCACCATGCAAAACCCCAAGGTTCAATTCCACATCAAGTTTCAACCAAAATAAAAATTATCCAAGAATATGGACAAGGTGTTGGCTTCCTGTAGACACCTTTTTTAGCGGCCTATATTCTATGATCCAAATTCATGGGGTTCCATCTATCGGAGAAGTTAGACAGGTAAGGAAGCAGGAGGATATCTCAAAGGAAGTGCATGATTTTGTTGATACTTATTTACACCAAACTGGTAACCTTCAATAGCCAGGTGAATGCTAAACAGAACACCCTCATTCCATTTGCACTCGAATGCCTACACAGACATGATGGAGAGTAGCTACAAATCACCCCCATCGCAATCGAGTACAAACTATGGCGCACATACTTAATGGAGCAACTCGACCTGGACATCCCTAAGCTTGCTATTATTAAATTGATAGATTACACTAGTAGCTTATTTTGTGATGCTTGTAATTTGATAGAATAAGACATTTTGGAATATGAAAGGTCATGAGGAAGTCCAAGAGTCATCAGGTAGATGAAAGGTCATGAGCAATTTCAAGAGTCAGGGGTAGGACAAGAGTCACCCTCACTCTATAAATACACCCTCATGACACATTGTATTGGCCTTTGGTTGAGGACTTCTTGAGACATATTGGTTAAGAGGACTTATGCTCTTCTAATTTATGCAAGGAGTGATTGTAATATTCCACTATTGGATTCCTCAAATCTTTTATGTCGTAATCCCATGAGTATTTTTGCTTGATGGATCGAATGTTCCTGAGAGTTCTTTAATGTACGGTCTGTTCATGTGTTGTCTCAAACTACAAAATTTTTGTTGCTACGTGTGGATGGTATATGATTCGCTAACTCTATCTTTGTATTGATGAAATGTTTCGTTGGTATTAGTATAATCTATTCTTGACTATATGTTTACTTATTCTTTTAAATGTTTGATTTATGTGAACTACTTTACAGTTGTTAAGCACTTTATGTTATAAAACATGAGTCTTATTTGAAGTTTGTTGACAGTTACTTTACCTAAAGTTTATGTTGTTAATAGTCTCATTATTCATGATATGCACGTTATAAGATATTTGTCAATTATTTCCTTGTGTTTATTGAAGTTCATGCTTTCAATTGAGCCCGCATCTCACTTTCATCCAAAGCAAGCTCAACACACCTGAACAACAGCTAGGCCTACATACCAGGCGGGATCCCTAAAGCAAACAGTGTAGGATCTAGTTGGGAACCTACATTTAGGAGATCCCCATTGCTATTCACAGAGAATTTTAGCTCGTCAACACAACCCGATGGAATTTTTCAACTACGAGTATATTGGCACTGCTATATTCAAATAAAAACAACAAAAATGTGTACCGGGTAATACATTGCAAGACAACAGTTTGCACCATCAAAAAATTATGAGCAAGGTTGTTCACTGAGTGATTTTGGAAGTAATAAACAAGGGTGTTGAATGAGGGCATGAGAAATACATATTTAGTTATTTCATGGTAGTCATTTTAGACGAGCTTAGACAATTAAGGACTCAACATGGGTTTCACCATCATTTTTGCATGTCAATAGACATTTTGTTTTCATTTCAGAGGACTTTCTATTCACTCAACTTGCCCTTCCTCGCCACTACTTCCAAACTTAGGTCCTAAGACCTCACCAACACTAATGTCAAAGCATAATCAAAATCCCGACAAACATATAAAAGATTTCCCCATTTCCTGCAAAAGCCTTAAACCTTTCCAATCCAATTAAATACATTCTGACCCTTTCCCATGTTCTCAATACAAAGCTCTGAGCAATAAGGTGTTGTAGATTGTTTTAGATACAATGAACTAGTCCAAAGGGCTAAATGCTTTCTTGAATTGAATTTTCTAACAAACATATAAGAAGCTTTCTTCTAAACCAGGCAAAGATGACAAGTTTATAAATGTATTGATATACAAAGAAATTTGAGGGATATATACTTGTATTTACGTCACATATCCTATACAACGAAATAGAACTAAATAAATTTCATGAATTTTATTTTTATGTAATCCCATATATTTGTTTGAGCTCTTCCAAGCTGATAATAACTCTTTGAAGATGATAATAAAATTTTTGTTTGATTTAATTTCAATTTCATTTGTTCAACTAGATTTTTGGGTTACTTCTACTTCTGCCACATTGCATTTCTGTAAACACAACTTCCAAAATATAATCTTTGACCTCTTTAAATTTTGTGTATATACAACTTCCAACATATACTCTTTGACCTCTTTAAATCTTTCCTTTGAGAAAGAGACTTCAGCGAGTAATTTAAATTCATAGTCCTCACAAGCACGGTCAAAGTCCTACTTCCTCCTCAGAACAATGTGTCCACTAATTTCTCCCATTTATATTTTAAGTTCTTTGTTATTCACTAAATTTTGCTAGCCATAAGAAGTTATACTTGTATTTTGTATTTCGATAGAATGATAGAGATGTAATTATTCATCTGAAAAAATAGCATAATTATGTCAATAAATATGTATATTGTAAAGTAAGTCTTGTAAAATTTTAATTTAGTTATTTATAATTATTAAACGGATGGAAATAATTTAACTTTTTATTTTAAATAATATTTAGAAATCAAAAGTATATTCGTTGCAATTCTGGTAATTTCACAATTTCTTCTCTCGCCACCGCTGAATCCATTGAGCTACATATATACGTCAGACAAACCTATCGCGAAACGTTCTTCACCTTATCGCTTGACTCTATCGTGGACTTAGATTGCTTCATCACTTTCACTTAGTTCACGTTCTCAACTTTATACAATTCATTGTTCATCAAAATGTATTTTATCTCTGTCGAGTAGGCATGTGGTAATTAAAGATCAAAATTTACGGAGCACTAACTACGCTTTCACATGTCACATTATGGGCCCAGCACTACATTGGCTTTCACTTTGTTTGACTAGTTCATTAATTTAAAAACAATGGAAGGAAAATATACACTTAAATGGCAGAAGTGTCATATTTGTTTATGATTTTTAAGAATTAGGAATGAACTCATTTTTTTAGATCAATATGAAAAGGCATACCTTTCTCGAAGGCCCTCAAAGTCGCGGCATTCAACTCACTTACCTACGTCTCGCCCTTATCACGTACCCCACACGTTCTCATGTGTAAACACCACGCTTTACTTTTAAAGGGTTGACCTCCATGTTTTATATTTGCAAATTCTCGGTTCAGTCCAGATACCAATAGAAAGAAAGAAAAAAAAAACTTCCTACCTACTTACTAATAACGTATATATAAAATTTATAAAAAGAATTCCTAAATTCAAGCGAAGATACGAAGAAGTAAATTCAACCACATGGGCTTCGCTATCAATGTAATCAGTAGCGAAAGTATACAAATATAAGCTTAATGCTTGGCTTCCCGCCTTTACCTGAGTGTCGGTTATCACAGATTCAAAACCTTGAAAATAAGAAGCGGCTCCTCCATCATCGCAAAATTCACCCGATTCCAGGATCCCATGTGCAGATGGCCCCACCCCGGGAAATGAACGCGGCCACCGTTTCTTTGAAGTGCGCTGCATGTGCATGTGCATGTGATTAGGTCTAAATAATGTCCCTAAGTTGAGGTAGGTGCCGCCGTTCGCGGAAGAAAAAATAGTTGAGATAGGTGCCGCCGTTCGCGGAAGAAAAAATCGATAGCTTATGCACCTCCCTATTCAATATATATGGAGATATCTCAGAGTCCACCAATCAAATATCGATTCAGATATCAGTTCTGATTTCTGTTGGAATTAATTCTAACGGTAGATATTAATTCAGGGAAATCTACTTATCCTTGAGACCATTTATTTCATCGTGAAATGGCGCCTGTAAAACTGGCCACAATTTTTGGTTTGTTGTGGATAGTTGGTACAGCTTATGCACTGGATTATGGCTGGCAATCTGCACATGCTACGTTTTACGGTGGCAGCGATGCGTCAGGCACAATGGGTAAGTTCACACTTCGACAAAATTCCAGTTTTATGGACGTTTGGGTGAGCATAGATATAAGCTTAAAAATAATCGATTTGCAGTTTCAAATTTAGATTTATAAGTTTGATACCATATGTTAGCTAAGCAAATCGATGGTGAAATTAATTTTACAGGCGGTGCGTGCGGATACGGTAATTTGTATAGCCAAGGATATGGAACGAACACTGCAGCTCTGAGCACGGCGCTTTTCAACAATGGAGCTACTTGCGGAGCCTGCTACCAAATGAAATGCAACCAGCAGTCCGACCCTCAGTGGTGTCTACCGGGCACTGTGACAGTTACTGCTACTAACCTCTGCCCCCCTAACTCTGCTCTTCCCAACGACAATGGGGGATGGTGCAATCCACCTCTCCAACATTTCGACATGGCTCAACCTGCTTTTCAACAGATTGCCATGTACAGAAGTGGGATTGTTCCGATCATGTTCAGAAGGTAACTAATTATTAGCCTAATATTCCTATTCTTCAATCCTGATATTTGTATCCGCAACTTGACTTTAATTGGGATGAAATTCTGAGCAGCGAGGGTAATATTTATGTGTGCAGAGTACCATGCATGAGGAAAGGAGGAGTTCGATTCACAATTAATGGACACTCCTACTTCAATTTGGTGCTCATTACCAACGTAGGAGGTGCAGGCGATGTAGAGGCCGTCTCCATCAAAGGTTCTAACGCTGGTTGGCAAGCAATGTCCCGCAACTGGGGACAGAATTGGCAGAGCAACTCCTATTTGAATGGGCAGACTCTGTCCTTCCAGATCAGCACCAGCGATGGGAGAACCATCACTTCCTATAACGTTGCTCCTGCAAATTGGCAATTCGGCCAGACATTCGAAGGACTGCAGTTCTAAGAGATTTGCATTTGCATCAATTCTGCTTGCCCAAGAGTAACTCAATTCGGCCAGACATTTGAAGGACTGCAATTCTAAGAGATTTGCATCTGCATCAATTCTGCTTGTCCAAGAGTAACGCAGAAGAAACGAAGCCGAGGTGATGCGAGAATATCACCCGCTTTCATGTGGTTAATACTTTAAAAGTACATTAGGCAGTACTCCGAGCGTTGAACCAGGGATACACAGGTTGCCCCCCGCTTCTGATTGTTGCTGCTGTATAGAATTGATATATACTTCGCGTATATTGTTACGCTGATTTGGGACGGTGATATAATGTAGCAGTGGCATATTTCTCCTAAATTGAGTGAAATTTAAATGGCAGCTTGGATGGTTTCACTGCTATCGTTGATGGCAGTTGCTGGAGATTTTCATGTCGTTCGTTGTCCTCAAGTAATGCAGGTTAATTGAATTTGCTAGCCATTCTCTTTCGGGCAAATCAACTGAAATTGAGAATTTTACCTAATAATAGATATTGCCACCTAATCATAGATATTGCGAACCATACAAGCATACTCCGTTGTATGATGTTTTGAGTAAAGCAGTATACGTGTGTGCATATTTTTTAAGTTTTAAATGAATATACGACAATAATTTCACAGGTCAGTGAAGCTCCCATAGACTTTCAAAGGCCTCTGCGCCCATCTCCACTTCCATGGTTGCAATTGCTCTGTTCCTGTGAATGTCATTAAATACTTATTTTAACAAGTACTTTTGCTAGCTACTGAATACGTGTTGGACTGCTGGCTCGGCCGATATTACATTTATTTTGTCCGAAGACATGATTAACTAAACAATAAGCCAGACATCAGCGCATCAGATGAACTCTTTTTTTAAATGAACCACGAAGTTCTCGCTGTATTTTGTAATGTTCCTAACCGGGGTTAAGTTTATATTTACACATATTTTATACATTTAATAATAACTATTTTGAAGAATTTTATGGGAAAATTTATTATACTTCAATTGTTAAATGAGTAAGGGACAGTTAGTAATAACTAACTGTTATATATAAATGTAAGTTGCATTATCATTGTTATTTAAGGAATACTTTTCTTACATATCAGAAAAATAGCTCTTAACAATGAGAAACACTTGCATTATCATTGTTATCTAAGGAATTATTTTCTTACATATGAAAAAAACCAGCTCATTACAACAAGAAACACTTTTAAAATATACCGGAGGCCCAAACTTTTTTTATTTGTAAAGTGATAAATTTCAATTGCATATTACAAATAATTTTTTTTAATGAATATGAAGAATTATATATATATATATATATATCTATCTATATATATATATATATATATATATATATATATATATAATTTTTTAATTTTTTTTATTTTTATGAATATGAATATGAAAAATATATATATATATATCATGAATGAAGAATTATATATATATATTATTTGATTTTAAATAAAATCATAGAAATAAACACAATTTAGTTGAGATTCTTATAAAATGTTTTAAGAATGTTTAGATTTCCAAATAAGCATAGACTCAACCATAATAGGTTTTTGAATTTATTAGAAAAATAGTTTGCATTTTCACTCATATATTTGAGTTTAAAATTTGAAGTTTCTACATTTATGGGTTATTACTATTTTATATAAAATACTAATTAATTCTTTTTGTTTGTTTAGGTGAAACTGTGGTTTGTTTCATTTTGATTGCCTTATGTAGCTTTTTTAGTAATGATAATCTTGCATTTCATACAATTAGTCTATTTATTAGTATGATCAGAAAGCAAATATACTTTGTCGTTGGTTATGGAAATAACAAATTTGTGGTTATCAAGGCTATGATAGGTTGAATACATTTTTACTTGAATCTAAACACAACTAGGTTTGGGCTTTTTAGTTGTTAGCATAAGTTTGAGAGAGCTTTATTCTTATTATTTGTAGGAAGTTTATAAAATGCATGCCCTATATTTTATTTTTCTTGCAAATGGCTATTTAAAAGTAGGTTCAAACTTGTTCTACTATTTATAATGTCTTCCTCTAGTCCGACTCATCAGATTGAAAGTTGAGATTGATTGTTCATCTTCCAAATATATTGTCATTAATAGGCTTAACCGAGTTACTTAAAAACTTTTTAAAAATGAATTATAATAATTTGTAAAAAATTAAAAATTACAGAAACAATGACTGTATATAATTGCACCAAATAATTACCTAGTTTGACAGTAGTAATGAACATTGTAGGACATATTTGAATTTTGTAAATAATATAAAATATATACATCTATATGTTACTGGGTTGAATTAGAAAAGAACACTTTTGAATATATTTGAACTTTGTTGTGCAATTTTATTAAGAAACAAAATTACATTTTGCATGTGCCTAATGCATATAACATAATTGTTTGCCCTGAAGATGTGGGTTGAATTAGAAAAGAACACTCTTGAATATATTTGAACTTTGTTGTGCAATTTTATTAAAGAAACAAAATTACATTTGCATGTGCTTAATGCACATAGCATAATTGTTTGCCCTCAAAATGTGCAAAAGATATCCAAACTAGAATTGCAAAATAATAACCACAGTTGATGGGACACTTGTTCCAAGATGAATGTTGGGAAAAAAAACCTAGTGAGGGTGCTCGTTGGTTTATTATGGCAAAGAAAATTGGCAAAGGCAATGGAAAAGGCTTTGGAAAGGAAAAATGACATTTTTGGCACATTTATTTATGAAAATAATGGAAATTAAGAGAAAAGAGAGGTGAAAGGTCACAGGTTGCATGTGATGGGGAAAATGAAGAAAATAGAGGTCTAATTGATAAAAAAAACTTATGAGGATCAACTGGTGCCTTTTGTCAGCTTAGTTTTGGAGCTCTCTCTCTCTCTCTCTTGGGTACTTAGAGTTTTCTTGGAGTGCATTGGCATTGGATAAAGAAAGGCAAAGAAGGCAAGATGACAGAAGGAGCAAGCAAGGAAGAGTAGGATCAAGTAGCTACAACAACATTCTTTGTAGGTATCAATTTGTATGTGTGTTTTCCTTGCTATATATAGCATGTATGGTATTGCATGAGGTTCTTTGTTGTTATGGCATGGGTTTTTCCAGGTGTGACAATGTCTTCAACCCAACCTTGCCATTTCGAGATAGCCATGGGGTGATGGGGTTCTCATGTTTTGGTTGAGCTCAATTGCCAGATGGATTTTAAGCTTAGTGAGGTGGATCTCTGGATAATATAACACATGGCCTAGTGACCCTTGAAATAGACTGTGGGTTGTTGTAAAGTCAGATTTTTTGTTGCCTTGGTGGGCCTACGAATCCTTGACCAGTTAATGGTTTGATATACGGTAAATCCTAGAGGCGTTTTCCCTTGATTAGGCCTAGGAATTTTTTCCAGTGAATGATGGGATATACAGTAAAGCCTAGAGGTTGGTGTCTCAGTTTATGGCCTAGTGATCCATAGATCAAACCGTGGATTGCAGTAAATCCTGAGAGACTACGAGATAAGAAAATTCCTCATGGTGTAGGTGGAGAAATCTGGTGGCATCCATGCTTGTTTTGGCATAGTGATATGTTGGAGATCATGGTAAAGCCCGTTATTACATGTTTATTGTGTTGGCCTAGTAATCTGATGTGGATTACGATAAAGCCTGGTTTCTTTTGATGAGGGTGAGATGGTTTAGCCTCAGGATGCCCTGGTTGGTTCTTTTGGTTTGAGTCCCACATTCATGCTTGGAATATGGTAGGGGGTGAATGGTTGAAGAAATATTTGGCTCATCCATTCTATGTTTGGGTGGAACGTGGTAGTCCCAATCTGGGTTGGATTTTTCATTCATAAATAAGAGGTTCTCACCTTGGTATCTTATGTATAAATGTATTGGCTTATATGTGGATTTTATGGCTGATGTACCCTTGATATCTTTGTTGTTATTATGCTAGTTATAAACATGTATTATGACAGTGATGATGTATGGATTTCCTCATGTTTTCATTGGTAAATGAACGAAAAATGTATCTATGACCTAATAGATGATAATGCAGCTAATGATATAAGGTAACAATGCTTATTAGCGATTATCAAATAAGTATGAGACCCATATGCTTAAATATGTTTTGTACACCTGTAGATTACATATTTGTGATATTTTTGACAAAATATTTGTCATGGCTAGTAGGGGTCCAGTCAAGCCCTCATTCAATTAATTGCATTTGTATCATCATTCCCTTGTTATATTTCTATTATGAATGTGTCATTTAATTCTGGGTAGTGACCTAGGCTCTGAGCCTAAAAAAGTGGCTTAAATCCCAGGGACATTGGCACAACAATGAGAAAAATAGTCCTTGGACACTGGCATACCATGTTGTGGGAGCGTCCAGAGCTTTTTGGATGCATGCATGCCCATATCATGGGAGCATCCAGGGGTTAATTGGTCTAAAAGCTCAGTGGGACCCAAGAGTTTGTTACTTGAGAGGTTGGGATGGCTCATGGGAACCCTATTACTGATGTGGAAGGTTTGTATGTTGTGTTTCTATCGATTCCACTTCCTTAAGGTCACATCAGAGGTTGAATCCCATCATAATAGCCTCTCGTCACATGTTTACCTTAATTGGTTGGTTACTTGGGTAGATGTCCGAGGAGGGTGTTATGGTCTGGTATGAGAGCGGGTTGCACTATCTTTGGGTCATATATGATACGACAGAGTGGTATCAGAGCATGGTTCACCCCTTGGTCTAGACGGGCGGTGTGTGTTGGTCATGCATTCATGTCGGTTGCACGTGGGTTAATCATCCTTGTGGTCTATATGCTTTTTGCATATACATGGTGTCGGTCATGGTTATAGTGATGTTTCCATGTGAAAGAGGATTTTGTTGTTGTGAAGTGTGTCGTCATGATTGTATGGTTGGTTACATGTTGGTTATTATTGCGTATTGTCAGTGTACATTGGTATGATTGTTTTTTTCATGCATGAGGTCATGTTATGTGTAGTTGATATGGTCATGCATTGATGAATGGACTCTAGCTAGACTGATGGTTACATGCTTATATGCTTATGTATATATGTCTATATGTTGTTATTATTATGTTATACATGTATTATGCTGATTTGATGATCTTGCTGATGAGATATCCTCCTGAACTTTGCTAAGGTATGTTCATTTATTATGATTTGGTTTAGCTAACATAGTATGCCTTGCAGGAAAGACATCAAAATGGCTACCAGGTTGGTAGACCACAAAGATTCTCCCTATGAATCAGATGAGCAACGTGGTGTTGGGAACTCTTTTGACTTAGCTGACACATTAAGAAGCTTGAAGGAAGAAATAAGGAGTTATAAGGTGGACAATGACAAAATCATGTAGGCACAAGAGAAGCAAGCAATGGTTAATACAATACTCCTTCATATTTTTTTTCAGAATTGCAGTGACAGGGGCCATTTCGGATCAGCCATGGACAGGAGGAGAATACCAATGGGGCATATGGCAGTAGGTCTCATGGTGTTCACAAGTTGAATAAATATGACATGGTTAGAGATGGAAGATTGTTGGATACTCTCGATAGGAGAAGTGATTGATACATGTATTATTCTAGTTCTGGTTCTTATAGGCATCATGATCGTCATCGTTATCACCTTTACAGGAGGAGTGATAGCGGATACTTACCAGATGATTTTAAGAAATAAAACCCACCTACTTTTGATGGAGACTTGAAGAGACTAGAAGATGTAGAGGCTTGGATACTTGGGATGAACAAGTTCTTTGAGTTGCATGAGTACACAGAAAACATGAAGGCCAAAATTGCTATCTTCAGCTTGAAAGGTAAAGAAGACATTTGGTGGGAAGATGTGAAGTGAGTCAGAGACATCACAATGTAGGAATTGAGTTGGAATGAGTTCAAGAGACTTCTAAGGAAGAATTACTTGTCGGAAATGTACTACAATAGTAAGGCCAAAGAATGTTATGAGCAAAAGATGGGATCAATGAAATATTAAGAGTATATGACTAAATTCCTGGAGATATTGAGGTATCCACCGTATATTAAAGATGAGAAGGCTAAAGTTCAATGATTTTTCAATGGTTTTCGATTAACATTTAGAGACAGGATTGAATATGATGAGCCTTGGTCAGTTGATGAAGTTATTGGGAAATTGAAGCATTCCTGTGAAAAATCAAAGCATAAGAATGAATCTCAGCAAGGATGGAAAGGGAAGGAAAAGGATAAAGGTAAGGGTAAATGGCAGTCAAAAATAAAAAGGCCTCAGAATGTAGAAGAGAAAGAAAATGTAGCACCACAAAATAAGTTCAATGCAGCTAGACAGGGACATGGATCATAAAAGTAACATAGAGGTGATGGTACTGGACGGTTGGAGTGTTGGACATGTGGAAAGGAACACCTTAAGAGAGATTGTCTACAAAATCAAGGTGGTTGACCATAGATATATATTGTACATGAGGCACGCATTGTTGGGGATGTTGGTTAGAGAAGTTCTCGTATCTATGAAACATTGGATAACAAATAGGAAGACCATCAGACATCTATCATTAAGATAGATGGTAAGCTTTGTGATCAATTCGATTTTCATTGACCTTGGATCTGATTATAGCTATGTTATTCCTCACTTGGTGGATAAGTGTGGTTTGAATAAATAAGTGCATGTAGAATTTTGGTTAGTGCAGTTGGTTATAGGTACAAAGAAGCGAGTTCACAATTGGGTAAGAGCTTGTCCATTTGATTTGAATGGTATGCCTAGCGCAACACATTTGAATGTATTACCATTGGGATCATATAGTATGATTTTTGGCATGGATTGGTTGTACCTTCATACAACCAAGGTGGATTGTTATGAAAAATCCATTGAGTGTGTGGATGACAATGGGGAACCAAGAGTCTTATAGGGGAAGAAGAAAGCCACATCAGTAAGGATGGTGACAGCTATGCTGACGAAGTGTAGTCACAAAATACAGTGTGTATTATTTGTAGTACACATTTCTAGTGACAAAGGTAAGGAAGTTGAAGTTGTAGATTTTTTGTGTAGATACCCAGTTCTAGAGAAGTTCCAGGTTGTGTTTCTTGAAGAGATTAGCATCAAAAGCACCTTACAGGATGAGCACACCTGAGTTGGTAGAGTTGAAGGAAATGTTGGACAAGGGATACATTAGGTCAAGTGTATCATCTTGGGGGCCACAGGTATTGTTTTTGAAGAAGAAAGATGGTACACTAAGATTATGCATTGACTACAAGTAGTTGAACAATGTGACCATCAAGAATAGGTTTCCATTGCCGAGGATTGATTACTTGTTTGATCTGCTTAAGGGAGTAGCGTTGTTCTCAAAGATTGACTTGATATCAAGATACCATCAGGGATGCATCAAGGAAGAGGAAATTTAAAAGACGGATTTCTGGAATAGGTATGTGCATTATGAGTTTGTTTTCATTCCATTCGGTTTGACCAATGCCCCAACTACATTTATCTACTTGATGAATAGTGTGTTATGCCCCTATTTGGACAAGTTTGTGATTGTGTTCATTGATGATATATCGATATATTCTAAAAATGAGGAAGAGCATGTCGAGCAGTTGGCATCGGTGTTGAGATTGTTGAGAGAGCATCATTTGTATGCTATACTTAGCAAGTGGAGTTTGTTCCAGACTGAGGCACATTAGTTAGGACATGTTGCTTCCGGGGAGGGCATAGTTGTAGATCCACAAAAGGTAAGAGCTATCATGGAGTGGGAATCTCTTGGGAATGTGGCTGAGGTGATACCTTCCATGGGGTTGGTAGACTATTGTAGGAGTTCCATCACGAACTTCTCACAAATTTCTTATCATATTATATCATTAAAAAGAAAAGGTAAGAAGTTTGAATGGACAGAGGAGTGTGAGGCCAGTTTTCAGAAACTCAAGTAGTTGTTGGCACATGCATTATTGTTAAAGATTATAGATTCATACAAATAACTTGTAATACGTACAAATGTTTGCAAGAGAGGACTTGGGGGAGTCCTTATGCAATAAAGAACATGTAGTGTGCTATGAGTCACGGAAACTAAATGAGCATGAGAATAACTATCTATCGCATGATCTTGACCTAGCATTGATCATACATGCGTTGAAGATGCGGAGGCACTATATTCTTGGCAGGAGGTTTGTATTTATGAATGATCACGGTGAGTTTAGATACATGTTTGACCAACCAAATCTAAAAGTGAGGCAACCTCGATGGCTGACCATGATTAGTGAGTTTGACTTCGAGATCAGGTACATCCAAGGAAATGACAACATAGTCACAGATGCTCTTAGCAAGAGGAAACAAGTAAATCATATAGCAGATATGAGTTCCTATGGGAAAGATCTACAGTGTAGGATCTTATAAGTAGGTCAATAGGATGTCAGATATATGGAGATTGTGCACAGGTTGCAGTAGATTACGGGTATAGGTACAGGCATAGGTAGTGGTAGAGGTATAGTTATAGGTGAAGGTGCACATTGTTGGTGCACTAACATGAATACTAAAAGCAATCTTAATAGTCACATAAAGCAATCAACTATAATCTTCGGATTTCTGGTAACACTACTTCAGAATGAGGAGCAATCGAATAATTAAATTAACCTGATCAATTCGGTAAAGATTAAAATGCAGATGTAAAACATGACAAGCTCTAGAATCTAACTTGAATGGCAAAATCAAATCATAATAATCATTCAATCAAAGTAATTCTAATTTCATGAACTAATAGTAATAAACAATTATAAGAATAAGTAGAAATAAATATGACATAATTAAAGCAATAAATATCCTATTGACCGGGCCAAAAGTCTCCAAAAGTCACTGCCAACAGAGACATTTAGAATGTGATTATAGGTAAAACACCGTCTTCTTCATTAAACTTGATAATAGAGTTACAACGTCATAGTAATGAAAATACTCAATGTCCAAAATGAATAGTTACAGTATTGAAATTTCTAACTAGTTGTTCATTTTGTCGGATGGCTTTATATAACCTTGGAAATATAAATGGATAAAAGTGAATCCTTGGGATTGGGATAGCCTGAGGATTTCCCAACCGACAATCTGATTTCATCACATTATAAAATTAATCCTCCTGGTCTTCCATTGTCCTTTGTAATCGAGACGCTGTCCTTTTCCTTTCTTGGTCGCTGTTGTTCTTTCGTTTGAGCAACAATCATTCAATTTATGTTCCTGCATATAAAGATAGTGAAAGTTAGTTTTTCATGCCCAAATTTACCCAATTAGTTAATGATCGATTTTATCCAGCTTCTGCAATTGTTTCTTCTATAATTATTCCTAAAACGAAGATAAACACATAAATACAAATGATTAACTTAAGCTATTACGAGGATAAAACATACCTTTCCACGGTCCAACATACTCCCCTGCTTACCTTTTTGCATGTCCTCATGCAATAAGATGATTGAGGTGCAATTGTTTCAAGGAATAAGAAGGATAAACTTCTTCCTTATATAGCCTAAAACCGTTTTTCTGTTTAAGTACTGCAAAATCCTGATTTACCCCGTAATATGGAAAATTATAATCACTGTAATGCCCATCAGGAGGGTACCAGATAATCGGGCATCTATAAAGGAACCCTATCTAGTAAAGGCCCATGCTTAGGACCATATTATTATATTTGTGTAGGCGAGTAGAGGCAACTTTAAAATTTCTATACCCAAATGGCTCCCTATTTCTGACCTTGTTGGAGAAAGCTTCCCATCTCTGTCTTGTTGCGAACAAAGCTTCCTCCTTAATTTCCTAAAAGTATTCCTTTCCTGCGTGTGATATTTTTATGGAGTGGTCCCAATTGGGCCATGAATCTTGTTCGTTTCATGAACTGTTTATGCTGAGCATAAATATGTAGGGGTTTTGTGGGTTCTTCCCTGATCCATAAGTCTATACCATTCCCTTTTTTGAAAAGTATTACAGGATTTAGCCCATTTAATCTGATTGGTGGCAAAAGAAAAAAAAGTTTGAAATTGAATATCCCCAATGAAGGGGCCAGGATTACAATCTAGTTAGTCCTACAAGGAAAAATTGTGCATGTATAATTCACATAAAAAGTGTTGTACCTGTTCATTTTGTTCCTTCAAACATTTGACAAAGTCTGGAGTGGTCTTGAATTCCACTAACTTACTAGCCTTGACGGATTTAAATTTCAGTAAGAGGTATCTTTCCAACAAGAATAGTGCATAATTGGTGGCAGGTGATTGACAAGACAAAGCATCAGAGTAAAGAGAACAAACAATTTCAATTTTCTCCTTGGCCTTTTGCAATTTAGCTTGTGTTTTTTTCTTCTTTCTTCTGCTCATCTTTGAAATTGGTGAAAGTCTCATCTTCTGTTATAGTAAGTGGCTTGAATTTCTTCCGCAATTCCTTGTGTACTTGTAAAGACACTACTTCTTCCTTATATCGAGCCAACTCTTGCTGAGTATTGGCTAGTTAATTTTGAAATTTTAAGGTAACAACTTCCCTTACCAGAGGAACATAGTGACATGTTTCCTTTATATGAATTTCATCTTCCTTTGTTATCATTGAATTAGTTTGAACAACAACCTCAGTTGCTTCTAGGGACATACAACAATCTGTTTGGGCATTTCCTTCAAAATCAATCTGAAAAACAACTTCAACTGTTCCTTCAGGCATATAGTAGTCTTCTTGAGTTTTATCCTTAGAATTGTTTTGGACAACAACCTTTCTAGTGGGAAAGTCTGTTTGGGTTTCCATTGAGCAAACGCAAGGACCTTCAGTCTGAATCTCACTGTTCTTCAAAGGACATTGTTTTGTTTGGGTCCCTTTCAAGAAAACACAAAGAATCTCATTCTGGGCTTCAATATCCTCCAAAGAACAGTGTTATGTTTGGGTCCCTACAGTTTCCAATTCCACCTTCAATTTTTGGACCCTAACTGCTTCCTTTAACCATCCTCTCAGTTGCTTAACTTTTTTCTTCTACTTCTTGTACTTCTTAAGCTACTTCCTCAATCTATGCTTATACGTTTTCTTCGTCGTGGGGTTTTTGATCGGCGGTGGCATAACTGTGTTTATTTTAGGTTCATGTGGAGTTGTGCCAATATCAGGATGAGGTTCCAATGGAATCATGTCTCTCAATGGATTCTCGTCTTCTAGGTCTTTTTATGCACAGTCTTCTCTCTCAGGGGACTCTAATGGAATATTATCCCTTGAGTGATTATCATTTTCAGGTTCTTCTTCTGTATGTGCATTTTCCTTTGGGGACTTCATTAAGACAGTATCCCTTGGTTGATTTTCATCCTCTAGGGTTTCTTCTGTAATGTTTTCCTTTGCTGGGGGTTCCAATGGAACAATAACCTCTGTTTGATTTCCATCCTTGAGGGTTTCCTCTGCATGGGCCTCTTTCTCAAGGGGCTCATTCATAGAGGGAATTGGTTCCCTCTGACCCTCCAAATTATCAACAAATGGAAAAGTTTCAACATGGCCAGAACTACCAGCAGAGGTAGACTGGTTAAGGACATAATGTTTCCCTTAAAAGTGTCTAGACACCTCCCTTTCCTCACAGAATATCCCCATATTATCCAATACTCGAGCCACTTCTTCCTCATATTCCTACAAAAAGTCATCTTATGGACTTGGAGAGAGCATGTGAGATGAACCTGCTTCTTCTATTGGAAATGGGGTGCGTTGTTGCGATTTTATCCTCGCAAAGTTCCTACACTTTACTGGTCTCAAGGCCAAAGAAGGATTCATTCTTTTTCTTTTCCTTTTCGACCCTGTTACTGTTACACCCGATTGTTTAGTCTCTGGGTTTTCGTCTGGTGGGGTCAAAGCAGGATTTACAAGGTTATCACAGGTTAATTTCTACTAGGCCAGTCCATGAATGATGATTAATTTGATCATACCATGATGGTTGATGAAAAAATGTGGGTCCTTAGCCCTCCTACCCCGACTAACAACGTCGTGCAATAGATAATTTAAATAAAATAACAAATTAACTGTACTTTTCTACTTCAGAATAACTAAAATTTTGAGTTGTCGAGGTTTTACCACATCCTGACATCCATCACAAGTGATATACCTCTGAACAATGGTCGCTAATTCTTGCCATGGCTACCTTAAAGTTGTGGGGTGAATCCCTTTGCCTTTGCATACCAATTGTTCATCTGGGTCTTGGAATACTGCGACTGTGTCCTACAGAAGAATATGCTATCCGTCCATCTCATGCCTTCTGTTGGAAGTCTAGAGACTTCAGCTATAATTTCTTTAGAAACTATTATGTTTTTGCCTTTCACCATCATGCCTCCATTCTGTAGGTTCTGCAAAAATTCAGTGTTATTTCCTCATGGAACCCCCTGTAGTTTGGTCAAGTATTGAAGCCAACTGGTGTGCTCATGAATTTCTAAGTAACTAGGTCACTTGCAATTTTGCATGCACTCTTCTCATAATTCCACAATTTGGAACAACACTGTAAACTGTATACAAAGTGTTATAGTTATTAACAGAGCAGTGACATTGTTTTAGAATTAAGGTTAAAGGAAATTGTGTTGTTCGTCTCATCAATAGTTTTTGGCGCAACTTCATAATTAATTCACATGCTATCCATAATGCTTACCTTCCCCCTCTAATCAGAAAATAATTTAATAATCATTACACATGCTATCCATGACGCAGACCGTGCCCCCTCCAATTAGGAAAGGGCGTCCATCCCCAAAAAGCATGGCAAAAAGGGAAAGGGCTTCGGGAAGTCATAAATGCAGCTGGAAAACAAACAAAGTGGCGTAAATACGACAAAAACAGTGAGAGCATTACAGGTCAAAAGATTTGAAATGCCCGTAAAAAGAATAAAACAAAGATTAGATCATTACGTGAAGAGATATTTACCTTAGGTGGAAAAGGTGACGACGCATGACCGACGATAAATGTTAATGACTGTTGATATGTATTGATCAGAAAATAATGATATAATGCATATAACAATATATTTTACCATGCATGTTGGTTAGTTTAGTTATAAATGATGTTCAAATGGTAAATTCACCTTTAGAAATGAATCAATAGGGGATAATAGGATAAGGAATATTTGGCAATGTAACATAGCACTTCAATACCACAAGCAGAGCCATTGTTGCCAGCAGGCATCCATAGCCTCGACAAGGTTTCTTTTTAACCAAAAAATGAGCCAAAGTCCTCCTTTCAGTATTTAGATGTTTTTCCTTTTCCTTGCTATAAAGAGACCACTATGCTGGCATGGTAACTAGATAATAATATTGTCATTCACCATGATATAACAAAGTGATGAGGTAAGCTCGTAATTAGACCTCCTACTCTTCAGACAGTTTTAACTATTAAGAAGGTCATTACCCTTGTGTGCTGGCTATAATGCAATGTCACTTGTTACACCCTTATGATCATGGTAGGTTGGCTCATGATGAGACCCCCTATCCTCTTTAAGAAGATGTGTGTTGCATTTTAATATTTTAATATTTTTATTGTAAAGGGAGAGAGACTCATTTACTCCTTAAGAGTTAGGGATGGCATGAGAAGTAAAAAAATTCCAATGAAAGTTATGCTTTTATCCCTATATCATCATATCGAGTGTGAAAGATAAACTAGCATGGTATTAAGATAGTAAATCATTTTATGCCGTGTCCAAAGAGATCATATTCAACCATTCATTATATAGATGAACCAGGTCAGTTTCGGAATAAAGATGACCATTAAAGGTTTTGTAAGTGATAACGATGTTAATATTACTGTTTTTCTTTCAACTCGGGTACAAATTCCAAATCCAGAAAGATGGTTTTACTAAAAAAAACATGGAAGAAGAGAAATGGAAAAAAGAATGACCGGCGATGGAACAAAAAAAAGAAATCACAGTTGTTTGTTCTACTAAACAACAATTGTTCAATCGATTGAACAACAGTTGTTCAATTGATTGAACAACAAACACACAAAAATAAATTGGTGTTGTCTAGTTGATTGAACAATAGCTGTTCAATTGATTGAACAACAAAACACAGAAAAACAAATCAGTGTTGTTCAATTGATTGAACAACAAAACACACAAAAATAAAAAATTGGAGCTACTTAATTGATTGAACAACAAAATACACAAAAAAATAATTGGAGTTGTTCAATTGACTAAATAGCAGTTTTTCAATTGATTGAATACTGGTTGTTCAATTGATTGAACAACAATTATGAAAGACACCCAAAAAAACAAGAGAAATCCTCGTATTTACATAGTGATGCCTAAAATAAATTGCAAGCAACCATAAAAAAGATATATCTATATCTATCTATCTATCTATCTATCTATCTATCTATCTATCTATCTATCTATATATATATATATATATATATATATATATATATATATATATATATATATATATATATATTATATATATATATATATTATATATATATATATATATATATATTATATATATATATATATATATATACAACTGAAGAAAGATAATTTTTTATGAAAGTAAAGTGGTCGGGTCATCACTCCCTGCAGCTAAAATTTTCATAGTGGGATCATCACGTACCTGTTAGAAAAAAGACTCTTTGGTGAGAGGTTTATGATAAAGACACACCTGAAGTCCATTCACCCTAAAAGAATGGCCAGACACGTCAATGGTAGTCAGAGTGAGAGTGCCATTGTTGTGTACCTCTTGAATTTGATAAGGGCCAAGCCACCTTGTATGTAACTTGCCCGGAAAGTCTTGGAATATGGAATCATAGAGGAGCACCTAGTCTCCTTTCTGAAACGTCTTCTTTTTAATAAGACTATCATGCCACTTTTCCCTTTGTTGCTGAATAATTGCACTGCGTTGTAGAGAAGATAGTCAAGCCTCATCCAATTCATTTATGTGTTGAATTCATTTAGTTTGGGCCTCCGTCAGATCCAATCCCACTTCCTGGGTTGTTATGAGAGTCTTTATTTCAAATTCAATAGGAAAAATAGGTTCTTTTCCAAATACAAGTTGGTACGAAGAATATCTAGTATTATTTCGCCAAGTTGTGTGATAGGCCCAAAAGGCCTCTAGTAGTCTAACAGCCCAGTCTCGCCGATGTGTCGAAATAGTCTTGGTCAGAATTTCTTCGATGACCTTGTTAGTGCTTTCAACCTGCCCATTCGCCTGTGGGTGATACAGGAAAGTGACTCTATGTGTGATGTGGCGGTTCTATAGAGAGGCTGTAATCTTATGTCCTACAAATTTCCATCCTCCATCTATTATCACTTCCCTAAGTAAACCATACTGCACAAATAACCCAAAAAGGAATTTATTACTACTTCTTCTGTAGCTCTTGGCAAATCTACTATTTATACCCACTTTGTTACATAGTCTATAACAACCAGTATGTAGGCTTTTTGGTTTGACAACAAATGAAATGGGCCAACAAAATCCAATGGCCATCGTTCGAAAGGTTTACCAATTGGGGATGTAGCAGAATTTCATCCGATTGATTGGGACAGCCCATCCTTTGGAAACTATCACAAGCCTGCACATATTTCTTAGCATCTTTAAAAATAGTGGGCCAATAATAACCCATTTGCAGTTCCTTATGCCCAGTTCTGCGATTTGTGAAGTGTCCCCCGCGAGGCTCATCATGGCAAGCCTTTAGGATGTTGTAGATTTTATCTTCACAAATGCATCTAAGTATGCACATATCAAACCTTGTAAGAAAGAGGTATTTGCCAATCCAAGAAAATCGGGCATTGCGCTGGAAAATCTATTTCCTTTCCCTTACTGTCAAGTGTCTGGGAAGATTTCCTACCACCAGATAGTTTTCTACATCTTCATACCATGGCATTTTAACTGCTATAGAAAACAAATGTTCGTCTGGAAATTTGTCATCTACTACCAACAGATCATTTAGCTTTGGGACCTAAGATAGAAAATTTGTGACCGGGCTTTCCTTCCTTGGACAGTTTTTAATGGTGATATCAAACTCCTGCAAAAGTAAAAACCAACAAGTCACTCGACCATTTGTAATGGGTTTGTTAGCTAAGTATCTAATGGCAGAATGATAAATATACAGAAAAGCTTGATAGCTAGTTATATAGTGTTTTAAATCTATTTATGGCATAAATGAAAGCTAAGAATTCCTTTTCCGTTAATGTATAATTAAGTTTAGCAGTAGTAAGAATTTTGCTGATATAATAAATAACATAAGGCTATTTGTCCTCCTCTTGGCTAAGGACAATGCCTATTGCTGCATCTGACATGCCCGTAGAGATGTGAATAGGCAACGCCCAGTTGGGTCCACACAATACTGGTGCCGTTGAAACTAATTTCTTCAAATATCTAAAAGATGTGTCACATTTATCAGACCATTTAAGTCAACATTTCCTATTAAAGCATACAAAGGTGCAGGAATTTGAGAATTTTTTTTATAAACCTGCAATAATAACCTGCATATCCAAGAAAGCTACATACCTCCATCTGAGTACATGGTGTAGGTGGTAGGAGAATTACATGTATCTTTGTTGGATCTACCTATATACCACCTGCAGAAATGTAGTATCCTAGGATTACCCCTTATGTCATCACCATGTGACACTCGACATTGCTTAAACATAGCTTGGTGGCAATGCATCGTTCCAAGACGTTCTCTAATTTCTGTAGCGCTTGATCAATTTCGTCCCCATACGAGGTAAAGTCATCTATGTAAACTTCAAGTCCTTCATTTATCAGATCAACAAAAAAACTGAGTATGGGCGTCTGAAACGTAGCTGGGGCATTGCATAAGCCAAACGGTAACACTCTGTAAGCGAATATACCCCACGGGCAGGTAAAGGTGGTTTTGTCTTGGTCTTCAAGGTCAATTTGGATTTGATTGTAGCCACTGAAGCCATCCAGAAAGGAAAAGAATTGTTTTTCCTGGTAGTGTATCAAGGACTTAATCAATAAATGGAAGAGGGAAGTGATCTTTCTGTTTGGCCTTGTTCAATTCCCGATAATCCACAAAGATGCACCACTTCCCATTTTTCTTGGGAACAACTACCAGTGGAGATACCCACTTACTATCAGAAATGGGATAAATTAAATTCACATCCAACAACTTCCGTGGCTCTTATTTTACAATATCTTTCAGATGTGGATTCAATCTCTGCAGAGGTTCCCGGATAGGATGAGAATCATTTTTAGTGTAGATATGATGCTACATAAGTGTGGGTCTAGTCCCTTCATGTCTATATAGTCCCAAGGAAAATCCCTTTTGTATTTTTTAAGAACTTGTATGAGATTTTGTTGTTGGTCACTGTCCAGACTATCATTAATGTTTAAAATCTTTCCCGGTTCAATTTCAACAAGCTTGTTGTTATGAACAACAGCTGTCTAGATATGTTGATCATCAATATATTTCAAAGGGTCTTCCAAGGCTTCATTGCCAAGAATTTCTTTTAACATTTGAAATTTTACATTATTTTAGTGGCTGGCTGATTGATAAAGTTATTCATTACATCATCTTAAGTTTGATTCTTGAACTCAAGTATCTCTGCTATTGTAAGCGGTGAACGAATTTTTTCTTCCAGGTATGAGGTTGGTTTATGTATTTTAATAATGGGTGGACTTGGTATGGAAGGAGGATATAAAACAAGATTTTTTATAGTGACCCCCTTAGCAATGGTCATGCTAGCCTCTCAACAGCCTCTTTAAGCATCAGTTGTTGCTAGCCAAGGTTAGCCCAAAATTAAAGGGTGCCGATCTAATTGAATTTTTGGATTTATGACGATAAAATATACTGGGTACTCCCATGAATCAATACAAACTGTAATATCATGTAAAGTTCCCTCATTCCTTAGCACCGAATGATTAAGAAGTTCTACCAGGGTGGTGGTTTTTTCCAGAGCTGTGATACACCGTGTCTTACAAGTTTCTACTGTTAACATGTTAATGGCTGCACCCAAGTCAACTACTGTGTTTTGAAAGGAGTGGCCATATATTTGGACTGTAACTATGCGATTCCTAGGATCCTCATATTTTATCAGTGTTTCCCTACCCACGAGCAAATCAGTTAAGGTCCCTACAACATGAATAGTGGGTGGAGATTTTACTTTCCTCATAGGATGTTTCACACATAGTTCTTTAATTGTTTTAGCATAAATGGGACTATCTTGGATGGCCTGGAGGAGAGGAATTTTAATGCAAATACTTTTTAGTTCCCCTACAAGATCAAAATCTAGATAAACAATTGGTTTAGGTATTGTTAATATTTTAGGGAATTAGGGAGAAGTAACAACGATCTTTTTAGGATCTTTATGCTCAACATGTATCTTCTACCTGTTTTATTTCTGTGTCAGTCACATTTGATGGTGTATGTACAGGTGGGGTTTCTAACTCATTGGTGATTGGTCTTTGTCTTCCTCACGAGTGATAATGTTTCTTGACCTCAGTCTAAGTTCATTGCATTCTTTTTGTCCAACCTCATAGTCTGAGTTTTCAACAATATGTATCAGCTGAACCGACCCGTTATTAAGGTTTAGATTCGGTTGATCTGGTAGTTGGGGAGGTAGAAGGGGCTGAGGATTTTGCTGTAATGGATATGGGGCTGATAATCTAGGTTGAGGTTGAGGACCTGTCCCCATAGGTGTATTTGTTATCCCTAGAGGTCACTACCAATTTAGAGACTAGTTAGAATTTTGTGAAGTAGAGGGAGGCCACTGGGATGGATATGAATTACTTTTCCAAAAAGGAGTAAAACGAGAATTCGTCCAAACATTACCCGAAAAGGACGAAGTTTGCTAAGGTGACATAGGAAATGTTTTGGACTGCCAATTCGAGAGAGGTGATTGACCTTTCCACGCTGCTCTGGAATTCTATTGTTGATGAAATGATGAAGAAGGAAAGAACTGAGATGTGTCTTGTGACATACCTATGGGTCGGCCTTGCCAGTTCTGATGATGATTCATTAGGTATACAAGTTTTGTCTCTTCTTCTGCTTCTTTAAAAACTTCTTTCAGCCTTGGAAGTGATGGACACTACTTAGTGGCATGGTAATTGGTGCAAATAGCGCATGTCTAAACCATGTCTAGTGGACACTCACGTTGGTTGTGCTTCTTCCGGAAACGTGGGCAAAAAGTGGCAAATTTCTGTTCTAATAAGGCTTGTTTTTGTTTGGCCTGCAAGACGTCCAACTATGTTGTAAGGGTTCCCATTATGTCCATCTTGAATTCCTCCAGGAGGTTACTAATTTCCATTCTTGTTACGCCTCCATTGTGTAGTTTTCTTCCTTCAGTAATAAGACCTCACCTTCCTGACCCGGTGCGTGTGCTACCTCGCGAACACCTCATGCACAAGTGAACAACTTCATCATAATCCTCTTGAGAAATGGCCCCCTTCCCCACAAAATTTAGAGTTTCTATCCATTCTCCTTTATTCCTTTAATTAAGATGGCTTTTAGGAATTCCTTTGGTAATGTGGAGTGAGGGGATCTCTGCAAATTGTAGTGAAACTATTGGACATATTCTTCTAGAATTTCATTATCCTTCACAAACATCTTAAATATTTCATCTTTTAATTCCCTAGTCCTAAAATAGTCCTGATATTTTATGAGAAAAGAAGTTTTTGTGTCATCCCAAGAGTTAATAGTGCATCCACCTAAACCCATGAACCACCTCAAAGCTGCTCATTTTAGAGTAAAAGCGAACAACTTCAACTTCTTAGGATAGGTGGTGTAATCATATTCTCTGCAGAGGATGTCAAACTTGAATAAGAAGGCATCCAGATCCTTTGTGGTCAACCCATGAAAGGTTGGGAGGTTTTGCAAGGGAATGGTTTTCATAGGGGCATTGGCTACTAGGTCGAATATGGGGTATTCCAATGTCGAGGTCTGACCTTGAGGTAGTTGATTCGACATTTGGTCGAAATGTGCCAATATCCTTCAAGGACTTTAGGGTTTGCTATTTGAGTAAATGGAGTATTCTTAGGTTTTGCGGAATTGGCCAGATATGGGATCACAGCAGATCCTAATTTAGACAATTGTGGCAATGTCTTAGCAGTTCCACTAGTCTCTCCCTCTCCTCCTCTTAAGTTGCACGATTTTCCCTCTTGTAAGATCAGAATGTAAACTTTTTGTAACCTAAAATCTCTGTTCAGATCCTTCAGTTTGGCTATGAATCTCAGCGTAGGTTGTAGATGGTGAGCCTACTGCCTGAGGGATTATAGTAGGGCTTTTTCTAGATATAGTTTGAGGTCCTATTGATGCCTGAGATTATGGTTTTCGTATGATTTTGTCTATAAAATTTGATCTCCCAAGGTTCACCGATTCCTTGGGCTTTGTGGATTTAGGTGGGGGTTTTTGATCTTTTTCTTTTTTATTCGTAGTCATTCATAAAAAAAAACTACTCCTATTTAACCTTTATGCATTTGTTGAAAAGAGGGCTGATGAGCAAGTAATTTACTTGTTGGTTATGCAGGTTCTTACCTCTCGTTTTTAAAACCCAATTCTTTTACAGCAAAATAAAAAGAAATCACTTTGAAATACTCTCCCCGGCAACGACACCAAAATTTTGGTGCACTAAGCTGGCTACTAAAAGCAATCTTAATACCTACATTAATCATTAACCCACGGTAATTCTGTTTATTTCAACAGTGTTCAACATTGTCTATGCAAGTGAATTCAGAGGCTAAGCTATAATGAAATGATTTATAATTGTTGCAATAATATCTAATTCTCAAAGTTCAATCCAAAAAATCCTGAGAGGAATCTCTAAAGTATTTTCAAATCTAGTTTAATCTATTATGAAAAGAACTGAATTGGAATGCAAGTAAAAGGAATCACTCATAGCAAATGTAACTGGTATATACAACAATTCATTCAGCATGAAGGAAAGCTACAACAAATGAACAACAAGTAACTATTCAAATATCTCACGGAAAGCAATCAACTATAATCTTAAGATCTTTGGTAACACTACTTCAGAATGAGCAACAATCAAATACTTAAATTAACCTGATCAATTCGGTAAAGATTAACATGAATATGTAAAACACGAAAAGCTCTAGAATCTAGTTTGAATGGCAAAAGCAAATCATTATAATCAATCAATTGGAATAATTCTAATTTCATGAATTAATAGTAATAAACAATTATAAGAATAAGATTCCAGAAGTCACTACCGAAAGACACTCAGAATGCGATTATATGTAAAACACCATCTTCTTCATTAAACTTGATAATAGAGTTACACTGTCACAATAATGAAAATACTCTGTGTCCAGAAAGAATAGTTACTGTCTTGAAATTTCTAACTAGTTGTTCATTTCGCTGGATGGCTTTATATAACATTGGAAAGATAAATGGATAAAAGTGAATCCATAGGATCACATAATAGAATTAATCCTCCTCATCTTCCGTTGTCCTTTGTGATCGATACGTTGTCCTTTTCCTTTCTTGGTCATTGTTTTTCTATCGTTTGAACAATAATCATTCAATTTATGTTCCTGCATATAAAGATAGCTAAAGTTAGCTTTTCATGCCCATATTTACCCAATTTGTTAATGATCGATTTTATCCAACATCAATAACAAAAGTGGGAAGAGTATCTTCCACTGGTAGAGTTCGCTTACAAAAATGAGTATTAGGAATATTTGAAAATGAGTCTATTTGAGGCATTGTATGGGCTATGTTGTAATACTCCCACCAGTTAGAGTGATCTAGTTAATAGAGTGTTGATTGGACCAGACATGTTGGCAGAAATGGAATAGGAAATGTGGGTAATCAAGAAGAATTTTAAAGTAGCATAAGATAACAAGAAGAGGTATGCAGATCGGAACAATTTGTTCAAGGAGTTCCAGGTTAGGGAACATGTGTACTTGTGCATCAAACCAAAGAAAATATCCTTGTGGATTGGATCACGTGCCAATATGGAACCAAGGTTTTGTGGACCTTTCATGATTATTGAAAGGATTTCATCGTGTTTTTCATGTGTCATTTCTTAAGAAGTATTTTAAAGATGTTGATAATGTGATTGACTGGTATCTATTACAGGGGGAGTCGGATGGTGAATTCCAGGTGGAGCCTCAATGTATATTGCAGAAAAATGGTGCTCATGCTTTGGAACTGAGCAGTCGAGTAGGTTAAAGTGCAATGTAAGCACTTTGGTCTTGATGAAGTTACATGGGAGATGGAGGATCAGATGCGGGCTATGTATCCTTCATTTTTTTTCCGGTTGAGGTAAAGCAATTTTAGTATGATGTTTCATATATGTTTTGGCATATGTTTTGATATATGTAGATATGTATATGGATCTAAATACCATCATGAGCTATGTTATAAAGCTCCAATAAGTGGTATGGGTGTCATGTCATTATAGTTGTCATGTTTATTTTCATTTCAATAGGGTGATCATTGTAAATGCTACATCGAGTTATGCTATAAAGCTCCATGGGCAATATGTCTACTTTTTAGTGGTTAGGTGTGGTTGAACATTGAGGATGGTGTCCCCCAAGGGGGAGATTTTTGTAGCAGCCCTAGTGAAAATTCCATGTAATAAAAGTTAATAAAGGAAAAATAATAACCACGGTTGATGAGACATTTATTCCAAGCTCAATGTTGGACAAAACATCCTAGTGAGGGTGTTAATTTGTTTGTTATGGCTAAGGAAATTGGCAAAGTCAATGGAAAAGGCTTTGGAAAGGCAAAATGACATTTTTTGCACATTTATTTATGAAAATAATGGAAATTGGGAGAAAAGGGAGGTCACAGGTCACATGTTGCATGTGAGGAGGAAAAGGAAGGAAGATAATGGAAAATGAAGAAAATAGAGGCCTAATTGATAAAAAGGCTTTTGAGGATTAATTGGTACCTTTTGTCAGTATAGTTTTGGAGCTCTCTCATTATTATTTTTCTGTCTCTTTCTCTCTCTTTCTCTCTCGTGGGCACTTAAAGTTTTTTGGAGCACTTTGGCATTAGATCAAGAAAGACAAAGAAGGTAAGAGGAAGGAAGGAGAGAGCAAGGAAGAGTAGGATCAACCAGCCACAACACGATTCTTTGCAGATATCAATTTGCATGTGTGTTTTCCTTGATAGATTTGGCATGCATGGTATTGCATGAGGTTCTTTGTTGTTATGGCGTGGGTTTTTCTAGGTGTGATCATGTTTTCAGCCTAGCCTTGTCATTTCTAGATTGCCATGGTGTGATGTGGTTCTCATGTTTTGGTTGAGCTAGATTGCCAGATGGATTCAAAGTTGAGTTAGGTGGATCTATGAATCATAGAACACATGGTATTGTGACCCTTGAAGCGAACTGTCATTTTCGATAAACCCTGATTTTGTGTTGCCTCAGTGGGCCTAGGAATCCTCGATTAGTTAATGTAGGGATATAAGGTAAAGCCTAGAGGTGGTTTCCATTGATTAGGCTTAGTAATCCTTGCTGTGAATGGCAGGATATACAATAAATCCTAGAGGATGGTGTCTCAGTTTAGGGCCTAGTAATCCCTGGATCAGACCGTGGATTGTGGTAAATCATAAGAGACTAGGAGACAGGAAATTCCTCACGGTGTAGGTGGAGAAACTCGGTGGAATCCATGTTTGTTTTGGCCTAGTGAGTTGGTGGAGATCACGGTAAAGCCTGTTATTAAATGTATATTTTGTTGTCCTAGTAATCTGGTGGAGATTACCACAAAGCCTGGTTTCTATTGATGAGGGTGAGGTGGTTTAGCCTCAGGATGCCCTGGTTGGTTCTTTTGCTTTGAATCCCACATTCACGCTTGGAATATGGCACGGGGGTGAATGGATGAAGAGAGATTTGGCTTAGTCATTCTATGGTTGGGTGGAATGTGATAGTCCCATCTGGGGTTGGATTTTGCATTCATTAATGAGAGTTTCTCGCCTTGATATCTTATCTATAAATGTACTTGTTTAAATGTGTATTTTATGGCTGATGTATCCTTAATATTCATGTTGTTATTATGCTGGTTATAAGCATGTATTATGACAATGATGATGTATGACCTTCCTCGTGTTTTGATTGGTAAATAAATGAAGAATGTATCTGTGACCTAATAGATGATAATGCAGCAACTGATATAATGGAACAATGCTTCTTAGCGATTCTCAGACAAGTATGAAACCCCTATGCTTAAATCATGAAACACACCGCCAAGCTTTTCTGATATTGTGAATTCCAGCAACAATATCATTAAACACACAACCGAGCTTTTTTGATATCGTGCCTTCCAGCAACAAAATCATTAGACACACGAAAAACCAAAAGAGGTGCTTGGACTAACTCAATCGCTACATTTCTAATTATATTAAATGCAACTCGGTAAATAAAAAAATTATTTTTCTTGGTCTTATCATGTACCTTTCTTCTCTAATTTTCTTAATAAAATTTTTCTTATTCTTTGGTTTTATTATGTACCTTTCCGCTTTAACTTGAATTTATCATGTACCTTTTTTCTTTAACTTGGATGGCTTCTTTCCACTCTTTAGAATTCGAAAACTTCTCTACCTCTCTCTTTAGAATGTGGAAACTTCACTACCTATCTAAACATCATTGGATGGAAGGTTCATGGTCGTAAACCATTCTAGATTGGCAGAGAGCATGGGAGAGTTGCCGAGAGCTGCTGAGCTGGAGAGCACATGCCTGCATCCTTTAGGTAACATTTACTGTCACTCATCGACCTTTTCTCAGTGCATTTTGGCTTGTAATCTCTTTTTTTCACGTTTGGTGGAGGATCTTTTGGGCCACCATTGGCTGATGTGAGGCTTTCCCTTTGGGACGTGTCCCACCCTGGTTCACCATCTCTATACCTCTTAGCAATTGTGTCATGCCTAGCGACAGGCTTCTATTGTGTTATTAAATGTGGCAAGACCTGCCTTCTTCATTATCTGAACTGATGCTTGGCATATCTCTTTCTCCACCGTGTCCTTCTCCAGACTTCTCTATCTCCTTATTTATCCATTTCCTCGTTGTTGTCAAAGGTTTTGGCTCTCCATTTGGCCACCACCTGGATGGATGTGTGAGAACTTGTCTTCTATTTTCCATTGCTCCATTCCTTTTACATTACTGTCTAGCTCTTAAACATTCATTATGGCGACCGTCCATATGTAGTGGCTCCACTTTCCTAATATCTCCAATTTATTTTGTATATGGCACATCTTTATAATCGGCCCTTGGTGCTCTCCACTCAGTAATGATCAAGGTATAGGTCAGACGTCTTTGCTTTTGTTGTGTTTCTGTGTTTATGTCTAAATCTAATTCTTATTAATATGGAATAAGATTTCGACTTTGACTCATCTGTTTTTAGTTTATCAATTATATGTTGGGGTCTGAATATTTAGGCTGGTGGGGGGTAACCATAAAAATTCTCAAGAAATTCTTTATCATAATTTACCAAACCATGTTCAGACTTTCGACTCAGGATAGGTCCTTGGTGGTGCGTATATGAGATATACTTTTGCTGTATCGTCTGCCCAGAAGTGTCTTCTTGAGGCATAATTCAGCACAAGGGTTACTGGCACGTTTTTTCTGATGCCGGAAATTTTGAATTTTCAGTTGTCGATGATCGAATGGCTGTCATAATGGTGGACTAATCACTCTCCCTGTTCCTTTTATTAATGTTCGTAGCCATTTCCCCTTTTCCAATAGAGGTTTGAAGGTTCATTCTTATCTATTTGTCACTAGGGAAGCTTCTGGTGTCATGTGATTTCTGTCACTAGCCGTCATTTCCTATTTTCTCCTCCCAAACCCATCCTTTTCTGGAAAATGTTGTACTGAATTCTTTGACTCAATTTGGCTCTTTTTCCTCTTTTTAATTAAAGCCTTGCAGTACATGGTTTGTCAGTCTATCTCTGGGGATCTATTTTTGGTCCTTTTGATTTTAGTATCTGTCCTTCTGCATGGACTTTCCATCTAACAAATTTGCGGCATTGGCCTTGGTTCGGGCCACCTTATACAAGGAAAACGTCCATGCCAACTAGACTGCTAAATCCGAATGGGCTGCCACGTTGAACGCTGACATCATTCCTTCTACTCAAAAGGAACAGTCTTCTAGGAGTGGCGGTTCTGCTACACATTCAAAACATAAACAAAATCGGCTGGTTAAAATATCTCCCCCGCCTAATGCCATTAACTTAGATGGCCCTCTTTTATTTGACAGAATCTCAAGCTTGCAAAAGAGAACCTTAGTGGGCCACTGACACTTTCTGTTAATGGAGGATTCACATATTAGAACCTGGATTGCTGCAAAATGGGCTCCTTTACTTGGTTATTCCCCTACCATCATCAGGCTTATGAATAATTGGTATAGTTTCCACTTCCTCCAGGTTCGTGATTTAGAGATCATCTTTTCTAAACCTTGGGTCCAGGATAGAAGTTTTTTGGCCCTTCACAGGTGGTATATTGGATTTAATCCTCTCAAGTGTACTCCACAAAACAATTACATTTGGTTAAAATTGCCTGGTTTGCCTATTGAGCTGTGGACCAAATAATCTATGGAGAAAATCGGTAATGTTGTTGGAAGATTCATTTATGTTGATCCTAGATGCATTGGTGCAAAGGATAAGTGCGTAGCTTGGACTCTTATAGAGAAGGAATATAGGGGTGGATTTCGTGAGTCTATTGATTTAAACTGGGGAATGTCTAATGTCCACCAGCATTTATATTATTGGGGAGTTCCATTTAGGTGTTCGGCGTGTCATAGAACATGCCATCTCCTCCCTCAATCTCCCCGACGACATGCTGTTAGACATAAAGATAAGAACATTTATGAGAATAAAGTTGGAGATTCAAATGTATGCGATTTTATGGAACAATCTCTCAATGCTGACCCTTATGGGGTTTCTATTTTTCCTAAATCTCTGCTCTCCCCACCTAAATGTTCATCCAAGGATAGAACTTCCGGCCACTTGCGTTCTCGATCATTGTCCGCAGGACCAGATGGGTAGAACATTGGTCCAGATGAATGTCATGCCTGGTCTACATTTACACCCAAACATCCCAATCGGTCTTACATTGACCCACCCTCTCCTCAATTGGGATTCATGTTACCTCCCCCTCCTCTGAAACCTATCCCTGATGCTGCCATCCCCCTTCCCTAGCTGATTGAAAAACCGTCCATGGCTGGTCCATCATCCCCTCCCATACAATATATATCTTCATCTCCTCTGTCCCTTGTCGTAAATACCTCCCCTTCCATTGGGATTCCTTCTTCTCCATTTCAGGTCCATAAGGCTGATCCCAAAGGGAAGGTTGTGTGTGAGTATTTCACTCCTTACAACTCCCCGGGGTCCTCAGACATAAATACATTTGACTGTGATATAGACCTGCTGTTGAACCGGGCATATTTAAATTTGAAACCTCTCACCATATGCAAACCTGACCGTTCCCCTTCCCCTGTTATAAGTCCAAATTCGGGCGGAAACATTACGGTCCATCACAGAGAGAAGAGGGGAAGTAGACACTTCTGCGGGAGAAAGGGTAGGAAGGATATGAATTCCAGGGATCTAAAATTGATTGATATTCCTATATCAGAAATCGCATCTGACGATTTCACTGCAAAAGGGCCTCTTAGAGCAAGCCGTCCATCTGATGTTCGCAATGAATAACATCCTGTCTATGAACATTCGGGGCCTTGGAGCAGACCCAAAGTTTATGGCCCTAAGGGACCTATTTTGGTCCACAAAGTCCAGATTTCTCTTGATACAGGAAACAATGCATGATTGCTCACAAACCATCTCATATTTCAGAAGGATGTTCCCAACTTGGCACATGGTGGTAACCAATGTTGTAGGATTGTCTGGAGGTTTAGTTGTATTATGGGAACCAAAATGGATTAAAGCAGTTTCCTTTCAATGTTTTGCCGACATTCTCATATTGTCCTACATTTGAGATTGTCCTGATCCTGTTCACATATTAAACATATATGCCCCATATAGAAATCGTTATCCATTTTGGGAAAAATTTCTATCATCAAAAGTCCTTGATATTGATTCCTTAATTATTGGGGGCAATTTTAATAGTACTCTATGTAATGATGAGATTTGGGGCAATGGCAAGCAAATCGACCTAATTGGCCACATGATCCAGAATGCCATCATTCAAAATAATTTCATTGACATTCAGCCGGATCGTCGAGGGCCCACTTGGGACAATGGACAGTCAAATGACTCTTTCATGGCTAAAAGGCTAGACAGATTTATCCTTCATGGAAATCTGATTGAGAGATTTGGTCTCCCTTTGATGAAAATAATTCCTGCATTTATATTAGATCATTGCCCTATTTCTATTCAATGGAATAATATTGGATGCAGATTCGATTACCCATTTAAAATTAACCGAACGTGGCTCTCTGATGAACACTTCAATCAATTTATAAAGGAATCGTGGCAGCAACATACAAGTCTGGCTTAGAATCAGACACAGGCTTTTATTAATCGTATGTCTAATCTATGCAGCAAAGTCAAAAAATGGCAATGGGAGAAATTAGAATCCAATAGAAGAGAGGTGAAAGACATATATAAGGAATTGCAATACTTATCTATGCACTTCAAAAATGCTTCCATATCCTCACATACTTGGAAACAAATATGGGACCTCGAAAAAAGGAAGCAAAAGATTCTAGTAGAGGAAGAAGCCACTTGGCGTCTCAAGAGTCGTGCCTTATTGCTTAGGGAAGGAGATAAAAATACCAAGTTTTTTCACAGATTTGCAAACAGGCAGAGGCAAGTGAGCACGATTTGGGAAATAAAGGATGAAGTTGGTAAATCTTTTTTCTCCCAGGAGGATATATCATGTGAAGCTGTAAAATTCTTCAAAAAGGCCTACAATAGAGATATTGGAAGTGGCATTGAAGATATTCTATGGGGCATTGATCTGTACCCTGCTATGTTTGATGAAAATCAAATGCTGCCCTATTCTCTGAAGTCACTGAGGAGGAATTATTGCCGAAGATGAAATCCTTTCAGAAAGACAAATGTCTGAGGGTAGAAGGTTGGTCTATTGATTCCTTTATCCACTTTTTTGACTTGTTTAAGGATGATATACTAAATATGGTCGAGGAATCAAGATTAAATGATAACATCAGTCATCGTATTACCTCCACTTATATTGCTCTGATTCCTAAGAAGAAACTCTCTACATCTTTTTCTGATTATCGACCAATATCTTTATGCAATGTTTTGTATAAGATAATCTCAAAAATCATTGCTATACGAGTGAGGAATGTTTTATCTCTGCATCTATCCCCATAACAGCATGGCTTTCTCAAGGATAGGAACATCTTGGACGCGGTGGCCCTTACTCAAGAATCCCTACATTTTATACATACTAGGAAATTGGATGCTGCTATATTAAAAATAGATCTAAAAAAGGCATACGACAGTGTGGACTGGGGCTTTATCCGATGTCTTCTAGCAAGGATTGGTCTTGATAACAGGTGTTCTAGGTGGATCATGGCGTATGTGGTGGAGGTTAATTATGTTGTCTTAATCAACAGATTTCCCACTCCTTTTTTTAAAGCAGCCAGGGGGCTTAGGCAAGGATGCTCCTTTTCTCCACTCCTTTTCATTCTAGTAATGGACACTCTCAGCCTCCATATCAAGAGGGCAATTCAGAAAAATTTCTGTCGACCCTTTCCCATATGTAGAGGAATATTCATCTCCCATAACTTTTTCATCGATGACATTCTTATAACTGCAATTCTGTGTAGAGCATCCTGGATTTGCTTACATGAGATCTTGGGAAGATTCCAAAGCACTACTGGCATGATTGTTAACGAAGATAAATCATCCTTTCATGTTGAAGATGTAAATGGGGATCTGATTACTTTCCTTACACAGCTATTCAACATAAAAGCAATTCCACTTCAGAATGGGCTCAAATATTTGGGATTCAATTTGAAACATGTAGGATATCGGGTGGCCGATTGGTCTTGGATAGCAGATCAATTTTACAAGAAAATTGCAGAATGGGAGTATATATGTTTATCTAAAGGAGGACGCATGATCCTGAATCAAGTTGTCTTGTACAAACAATGGTCTACTGGGCACACTTGTTCTATATCCCATCTGCTAGAATTAACAATTTGAACAGGATGACTGCAAATTTTATATGGGGATGCAACAAAGACCAATACAAATACCACCTATCACAACTTTCTATGCTGGCGCGCCCTAAACATATGGGAGGATGGGGCATATTGGATTTCTTTGCAAATCTATTGGGAAAGCAATTATGGGTGACTCGTTGTGGAGCTCGGCCATTCGCACTAAATACATGGACAACATGGACATGTCTTACTGGATCAGGGAAAATCACATTGGGTCCTCACTTGGATCTGCTATTTGGAGAGGCTTCAGGAAACTGGAACCATATTTTAGTGAAAATCTAATCTGGAAATTTCAAACTGGAGCAAAGATTATGATACGATGGGATGAATTTGCTGGAAGGGCTGGAAAAATTCATGTATATCCTCGGTTAATGAGATAGGTCCACAATAGGGGTATTTTCTTCTGGGTCAGCGCCATTCGAAAATGGGATGGAGCCATTCCCTTTTGGAAAACTGCGAACGAATTACATCTTCAAGATGACATGGAGGTTCAATGGAATGCTATTATATCCTTGCTGCACGCCCACGACATAAATCACTTTGCGGATAAAGACTTTCTCATATGGAAGGGACTGGGTTGCTCCTCATTAGTCCATGTTAAGCATATATATTTATAGTTTCTAATTTCTGAGGTAGGTAATACTGGAGACATCTTTCCTCCAACCTTCTGGAAATTGGGATGCCCCTCAAAGATCATAATCTTTGCATGGTTGGTTTTTCATAGTAGGAATCTCACTTGGGAAAATTTACAAAAACGAAATTGGCATGGGCCTGCCATTTGCCTACTTTGTAGAAATAACTCTGAAAACAATACACATCTATTTCTCACTTGCCCATAGGTGCAGCCTATCTGGCAAAATATTGCTGCTCACTATGGTTTCACTCACTGCTCCTTCCCATCCATTCTTGAAGCTTTTAAAAGATGGAGCATCATGAACAAAGAATGGTGGGCCATCCCATTATTGACAATTTGGGCCATATGGAAATGGAGAAATGGTATGATCTTCAGTTCAAAAGTGGAATCTAACTCTTCTGTAGTTGTATCTATCTTATCTCTATATAACGCCCTTGATTTGTCAGGACAGAACAAGAACATGAATGAAAGAAGCCAAATGGCATCGCTGAACAGGTACAACAATGGAAGAAGCCAAATGGCATCGGTGACCACAACTTCTCCATGTGCTTATTTTGATGGAGTTGCACAGCATGGGATGTGCGCTTGTGGTGTATACATTAATCGAGCGGATGGTCAGGCTTTTGAAATTTATTGGAATGCTGGACCAGGGTCCAACAACAAAGCTGAGGCGGTGGCATTAGCTGGTCTCCTTTCTTTTTGTATCTTTCTTGACATTCCGAATTTGCAAATCTATGGAGACTCGAAGGTTATAACTGATCATGTCTTGTCCAAACACAACATAAAAAACATTCATCTTGCTGGATGGCTGGATAGGATTGCAACTTTATGGAACTCCAAGAGGGAATATTCTATTTCACATATTAACAGGAACAAAAACAAAAAAGCTGATGCTTTATCCAAAATGGGCCTAACTTCTCCCCAAGGTGTTTGGAGGATGCAGATCACAACGGACAGCAACAGCTTCCAGATCGAGGACTTTTGTCTTCTGGGTATATAACTCTCTATCAATTGGAAAATATCTGGTATGTTTTTATACTTGCCCATACTTTGGCATATTTCTCAGTGAAGGTTTGCACATATATATTTTGTTGTCATGGAAATCATTTTTCTCTATATCTGTTGATCATATGTATCTATCTCCACACAATCATTTTGTAGCTGAACATGAAATCTATCTAATGTTTTTGTTTAATCTCAAGATGTGGCATGGTCCACAGATCTGCCTCTGCTAATGGCATTACCAGCCAAGTCATGTATGCTTATATTATCCACTATCATGAATATAATACAAATATATAACTTTTTTTTCATGCTGAAAAAATCATTGGAAAAAAAAATTGATTTTTTTTTTTTTTTAAATAACAAATAACAAGCACTCTATATGCAAGGACAAGGGAGATATTTGAGGATAATATTTGAAAATCAATCTATCTATAACTTGAGAATGGACATTTGACAATAAAATTTGAAAATCTAAATTGAAAATTGCACTTAAAGTCAAAATGACTAAAAACTACAAATTTGAAAAATGATTAGAGATTCCACGTCTAACCTTTTGACCGATATGAAAAATATTTTAACTGAAAAATCCCCCCGCATTCACCTCACCTATCAATATCTCGTCATTATCAATCTCTCCACGTCGGCCAAGCTTCCATTTAAGATAAATTAAAAATTATAAAATCATAATTTCTTATATAGTTTTCGGAAAAAACAAATACGAACAATCAACCTTAAAATATTTATTAAGGAGAAGATAAGGATAAGCATAAAATATTTATTAAGGAGAAGATAAGGATAGGCAAAAACCTTTGGTCATCCATAAAGGAAAAAGTAGAGGCGGAACCGAAAGTAGATGCTTAAATTTCACCTATCATCCCTGCATCCTTTCTACGAGTGTCGGTTCCATGATGGACTTCTCGAAAAATAAGAAGCGCCCGAGTTGTCAATGATGGTAAAACTTTCCCAATTCTACATCCCCCTTGTGCAGATGACCCGCTTACGGGATAGAAATGGGTATGACAGCTTGACTAAGAAATATCGCGAGAGGGTTAAACAAACCTGCTTATTCGTTGTTTTTTAAAATTTCGTGTCTTTAATTTTTTTTAAAGTCCGGTTGGAATTATGGTGAAAGTTAGATTTTCATTTTTTTACAAGAATTTTGTCTACAAAGTCTTTGTTTCTAAATTTGTTGGGAGTATAATTTGTTGAAGTATAAAAAATATATTTGGCAAACTATGATAAGATTTCAAAAAATAGTGGCTCTATCATGAAATGTGTAGGTTTTTGTTAAATTAAAATATATGGTTGAATTTAAGCTTATGTGACCTATATCTAGTTTTTGAGTACATTTTTTCTGCAGAGATCACATTATAATACTTTTGTCGATGTGTTTCAAATCAACGAGTGCGGTTCATGGTCAGGACAAGCTGAAGAATCAAATCATGGTTGCACATTAAATAGGTAGACCAGATCTTCCAATGGCTAAATTTGACTAGGAAAAGGCTACATTGGACTGGGTTTAACTGAGAAACGGTTAAATTTGACTGGCTAATCTCATTGGACTGAGGGAAGGGGACATTAAAATATATTGGTAAATAACCTATGATGGTTGCTTAATACACTGTGTGATAATGGTAGTTGCAAGATTTGATTCTAAATCTCAATTTAAATTACACCAACCTATAACTGCTATGTTAGATATAAATATTCATAAAAGGATTAAAAGTATGAATCTAATTCTTGTCTTAATGAACAAAACAAAACCATAAATTACTATCACATTATTGACTTTGTTTTTTTTTTCCTCATATGCTATATAAGTTTGATAGAGTTTTAATTTATTTCAACTCTTTTTTCTTTTTCTTTTTTCTTAGAATATCTCTATAAGGCCTACGCCTTTAGTGGTGTGTGACACTACCTCCACATGATCTCCTTAGTGGTCATGGATTTCATAGATGGAGATATCAAATAGATGATGCTTAGATGAATTGGCCTTGGATGCCTTAGCCCATTGGGAAGGTGCACCTTCAACATTTAAACTCTTTTCCCTATTAACAAGGTGCACATCAAACACGTTGGGCACCTTGGCCCATTAGTAAGGTGCATCATAGACAAAATCAAGAACCCCTACAAACAAATAAGGCTTATGAACTATAGTAATTAGAACTAAGTCGAACGAACCAAAAGTAGCCTGGAAAAGAACTTGTCCAAACGAAAAGAATATTGTTGTAGGAAACATTGCCTATAGACATGCATTTGTCATGACAAACAAAATAAAAGAAAAGAAAAAGGCTTGATGACTTGGGTGCCTAAACATTATAAGAACAGACTTGGGGTTTATAATAAGCAATTGAAATGTCTTCAAGCACAAGCTATCTTGGAATGCAAACGTAGGCACACTCATCACGTAAACAGTTTTGGATGCACATCCACTTAATTTTTTGCAAGCAATCAAGTGTATTTGGATAAACTTAGTAAAATTGGCAAAATCATGTAGACTCAAACAAGTCAAGTTCCCTTGAGATGATTGGGTTAATTGAGACAAGTGGAAAAAGTTGTCATTGGATAAATTGAGATGGATTAGATTCCAAGACATAGTTTGAAGTTCTTGAGTTATGTTAGATAGGATCATCAAGAAGACAGAATGGTGTGCGTTGACATGGGACAACGTAGGTGGCCCCAACACAAATTTCGACAATTCAATAGAACGAATGATGGACAAGTCATTGAAGGAGATTGAAATAGCTCAGTGGCCCTTAGATCCACTAGGAAATGTATCCAACATATCATATATATAGGAGGATGCCTCAATTCGAGGGTATACAAGAAAAAATTGTTAAATTAGATGAAGCAATCCAAGTGGTAAAAGAAGTGGCAGACCCCCAAACTACAAAGTTAGCTGAAATCTATCTACGTTCCACTTTCTTCACCTTTTAAAGGGAAATATTTGAGCAAACTTCAGGAGTAGCTATGGGATCACCTCTTTCTTCTATTGTAGCCAATCTCTTCATGGAACAAATTGAAAAAAAAGCTCTTGACACATACCCATTAAAACCTAAGTTTTGGATTAGGTTTGGGGATGACACCACTGTTGATTGGCCTCATCGGGATGATGAACTTAATTTTTTTTAAACCATATCAATAACATGTCTGATGACATCAAGTTTAGAAAGGAGGTTGAGGAAAATAATTGCATCCCATTCCTTGATATCCTACTCATTAGAAACAAGGATGGTTCCATAGGACACAAAGTGTTCAGAAAGAAGGCGCATACTGACAATTATCTACATGCTAATTCACACCACCACCCAGCTCAAAAATTGGGTGTTCTTCAAACCCTCTTCACTAGAGCATTTAGAATATTAGATGAGACCCACATCGAGGAGGAGATTACCTACTTAAGAAAAACATTTACTAGCTTAGGATACAATAATAAAGACATCTTCAAGGTCATTTAGAAAGCCAAATCTCGTAACAAAGAAGATAAATCAAATAACCCCCCGACTACTAATGCCTACCTTCTGTATATTCAAGGAGTCACTGACAAGCTAGCTAAAGTTCTCATAAATAAGGATATCAAAACTTCATTCAGACCCATGATAACTATCAAACAAAGAATGAAATTTGTCAAGGACAACCAGGAACAACTCCAACAGAAAGGTGTTTATATGATCAACTGTTCTTGTGGAGAACACTACATTGGGGAAACAAGCAGGTCAGTCAGGGTCAGGCTCAAAGAGCATGGTGCAGATGTCCGAAATGAGAGAAATAGTTCTTCAACTTTAGCTGAGCATGCATACAAGACTAACCACCATATATGCCTTAAAGACACAAGGGCCATTTCCAATTAAAAACACCATTTTAAGCAGAAAGTCGATGAGGCCTTTGAAATCATAAAACACCCACACAACCTCAATAGGGATGGAGGCTTGGAAATTAGCAGAAATTGGACCTCCCTTCTCACCCCCATTGATTAAAAAGGACCCCCCCTTTCTCACCAAGCCTACCATCCTTCATCTTTCCCACCCTATGTTCCCCTACTTCTCGCTATTAACCCTTTACCACACCCACCCCTCATCTTCATGCTCTGCCCTTTAGCATGTTAACACTCTTCCCCTTTCCTTTCATTGACCCTACTCTAGGTCAAACCACCTCCTCACCCAACCATACAAATAATATTAATCATTATGAAATATAGAATATGTTTATAAAATAAACTAGACTCCATAGTAAATACAATTAAGATTCAATTTATAATACACTATCAATAAACTAATAACACAAAACTTATGATTCCTTTAAACATAGATAAATTAAATTTAATTAGAATAAAAAAGATAGAATATTAATCAATAATATAAACATAATATTAAGCATTATAAAAGATGAATATACTTACATAATAAAAACTACACTTCTCATTAATTACAATTAGGTTTTAATTTATACTAACAATAAATTAATAACACAAGACATATGATTCATTTAAACATAGACAAATATAATTTAATTAGAATAAAAAGATTGAATATTAATCAGTAATATAAACATAACATAATATTAAGCATAAAAAGGATGGAACATACTTACAATATAAAAACTAGACTTCACATTAATTACAATTAAGATTCGATTTTCACTAACAATAAACTAATAACATAAGACATATGATAAAAATTTAACAAACACATTAGCCCCTACAAAATTAAACTATTGAAATTAAATAAAAAATATATAATAATGTTTTGAAAAAACTTATTACAATAATTTAAGGAAAACCTAAAAATACAAAATAATTTAATGAAAACCTAGAAACTAGAAAAATCACAAAAACTTAAAATCAATCAATATTCAAAATGTTAAAAGAAATCATTTACTCAAACGCCTCTCCTTTAACATAGACAAATAAAAAGTTAATTAGAATAATAAAGAAAAAAAAGAATAGACAATTTATTAAAGTAGCGAAACTTATTACATTGGATAAATAACTAGCTAATAACATAAACTTATATTAATCAATAATTAAAAATATTAGGTAAAGCAATTTAAACATAAATAAGTGTACTTAATTAGAATAAATTTAAAATAAAAAAGATTACAAAAAGGTTAAAAAGCATAAAAGGAAAATGAACGCAATATATCAATTATTAAAATAAAGTAACTTATATAATTAGTAATTTATTAACAATAACATAATAATAATGAATTTCAAATAGAAATGATTAAATTGGTCGGCTCCCCAACTTGACAACCTCACCTAATCATATTTATTACTCGAGCTCCTCTTCTTTGTAAATCAGTCCTAATGATGAGCCTTGGTCTAGACTTGAAATGTCGACAAATTGAAAATGAAAACTGTGGAATATCTGAATTCATTGTCTCAAAAACCACACCACAAAAATCTGCAAACCAAAATTGTTAAATTATTCTCAAGGAGTGCAAAGGGATATGTGATTGTGCCAAGTTCTGTTGAAAAATAGAACTAGTGTCGGCCTTCATAATTTTATTTGAGTCATGATGTAATGCATTTGTCAAAAGAAAGAAAAAATAATTTTTATTATGAAATAATTTGACTTATTAAAGCAATTGACTTATTATTAAAGAAATTGGATGAATGGTTTTTAGGTCAAGGCCTTCATGATATGCTTCTAGGGTTTGTTTCAAGCAGCATAGTCCTTGTCATCATGTAAAATACCCTTATTGGGCATCACATATCAAGAAACAAATACATTTTAATGTAAAATAGCTTTTTTAGGTGTCCTCCACCAAGTCGGCTCATCAGAATCTAGATTAGGGCCAAAACATTGCTCAAAAATCAAAGTGCTCGGAATCGCTTAAAACCTGAACGACCACATTCGTCTCGTTGATACAATCCCAACGCAACTCATTTCACTCCAAACATAGTTCTTATGAGAAAGATAGAGTCTATTGTCTATTTTGTCAAATAGACAAATTTTGGGTACATGCTAACTGAGATGCTGACTAGGCATTCATACAACCCATTCAGAAAAAAGAATATTCTAGAGAATATTTCTGGAATATTCCCACAGGTGGCTCAATTGGGATGTGATAAGTGTCAACATCAGATTGGTCAAAGGCATTTAGGTGGACGAATGAGAGGATGACACGTGGCAAGCCCAAAGGTTGCCACGTGCCCTCTCAAAGGTTGGGTAAACGTTATTGGCAGGTAGGGGAATGAAACTTATGACCTCGCCCACAAAAGCCCCACGCTCCACCACTATACCGCAACCATGTTTAATAATATACAATCGAAGACATTTGTATTTAATGTGTAAGCGTCAAGCGGTTGGGAAAATATTGGGCCAACCGTCGGGCCAGCCCCCTCCCCATGTGACCTTACACATAATCAGAGGCTAATGCTGTAGTTTTGTTTTAATCAATCCTAATTGACCAAGACTGCAACCATTAATTGTCAACCCAAGGTAGGTATTGTTGTTTCAATGGAGTTTTCACTATGTGTGTCGATACACTACAACCAAGAATGAAAATAGAAAGAAACAATAAAGAATGTTTGTGAATCAATTGCAAAAATTGAATCATTCATGCAGAAATTAAAACAATCTACAGAAATGAAATCACACTTCACAATTACCAGAGCAAGGGTGCACCACACACTAACTAATGACTACACCAGTTGGTCAACTACCATTTTGTTTAATCAAACCAGTGTAACAACATAATATATTCTGGAACTAAAGCAGATATATTCTATAATTTATACAACAACAATAGAAAACCATACAAACAATAAAAGAAACAATAATATACAACTACTTCTACTGCTGCAGTCCATGCTGAAGAGAAAGGCCCTTCCTCCTTAGCAGGGGCATAGGAATAAACACGAAATTAGTTAAAGAATCAGATGAGAAACAATAACAACATCCTCGTGGTGTCTTAAATATTAAAAATAATTAAAATTTATAAGATCAGAGTAACAATGCTTTCTCTATGCCGTCCCCATACATGAGAAATCAAGTTTCTTTTATAAATATTACATACCTAGAATCAGGAATAGATCATTCATGAGAATCTCACGATTCTCATGTTGATCATAAAAATAGAAATCATTATAGCCTGTTTCTAAATAAAAATGCTATTCAGATACATTGGTTAAGATCACAATCATTTGGATCTATTACTTCTAAACAAAAAATTCATGACTTCTGACAGTTGTTGTGTGGAATAGTACCCACGACTTTTCTAGCTATGGTGCAACACCATCTTGTGGTTAAATGATGGTTTGGGCTGTAACAACAATTATTGGGTAACAACATCCTCGGTGTAACATCAATCATCTTTAATAGCATGTGGTGTAACAACAACACCTGTAACAACAAACAGTGTGTAACAACAATCTGTAACAACATATAGGGTGTAACAACAATCTACTCTACCCTACTCTGAAACTGATCAACGAGGCTTGTTCACTCCATAACCTCATTCCCAGAAGCAACACCTGAAAAAGAGAAGAGGATCCAAAAGGCTTCTCTAATTCTTACCCAAGTTAGCCACAAACAAGAATATTATATCGTTATATTCAACAAAACATGGAAAAGTAACATGACGACAAAATAGGTTGTATAAATGAGAAAAAGGGTGATTAACATGTGAAATTTCAATGGCCTGGAGGGAAAGTGGATCAAAAATGGGGAAAAAAAGTGTAGGAAATAGGTATAGAAACCACACCCAACAAGCGCTACCACTAAACGCATGAATTAAGTGGGACTAACGTTAAGTAAATCATGTTTATTCATTAATTAAGCAAGATTAACTTGGCAATGGTTTTGGCAAGTTTGCTAAATCCAACTTTCTTCCATTTTTGGTGGAGTTACTCCAGATTTGGTGAAGTTTTCCTAGGGAAAACTTAAGAGACCATAACTTCTTCATTATTTGACCAATTTTGGTTCATAAAGAGTCATTCCTAGATTATTTGGATTCTTTGAACACAATGGAACAATTTGCAGAAGAAAAAAGGCACCTATCTATGTGATTTATACGTTAAAGTTTAAGGAAGCCTAAGGCCACTAGGAGAGGAGGTCAATACTAGATAAGCTGAAGTCCAATTGCAGATCTTGGATAGTCATTTCTGGGGTTTTTGGGTCTTCTAAATCTAATGGTGTAGGTTACAAAGCAGTTGTAGCATTGTAAGAATTGTAATCAAGGAATTGGCCATTAATCCAAAGAGGGCTTAGCCATTGAAGCAGGTCCAAGGAGATGTAGCCTAGGAGGGGTGAACTCCTTTATCAATTTTGTGTTATGAGTTTGTTGTGTTTTACTTTTCTGCAATTTTACTGACTGCATATGTGTTTTAAACAACTAATTAATCTCATAAATTGCTCATAAAAGACACTCGATACTTAACACATAATCCTTCACGTTTTGGTTAATTTGAGACGATCCTAAACACATTATGTTAATAATGATGAGGGAGCTTTCATAGCATTAACAAGTTTTTCCAACATTCATATCAAGTTGGTAACATAGCATTGTTAGCTCATTTTAACCCTGATATAGTTTTCTAAGGTTAGATAGAAAATTAGTTATTGGTTTTGTATTTGTGCAAGGGGAATTTAACTGTGTGCAAGTTTATGTGTGTAAGCTGAAGAAGGGAGATGCTTCATTGTTGAGAAAATTTTTGAAACTTTGTGAATATTTTTGATGCATTACAAATGTGATGGAAGCTTGAACAAGTGATGTTTCTAATCCATATTACTTAGCAAGGCTCTTTGATTTAGAGATGTTGCAAGAGCTTATCATCATGAGAGATATGGTGCAAGAGATGAACAAAAATAGGAAGGAGAACACTATACTTCAAAAGGAGTTGATGGCCATGAAGAAGGAGAAGCAAGATCTTCTTGAAAAGATGTATGAGATGAAGATTCAACTCCATGATGCCAAGGAAACTCTAGCCAAGTATGGGAATGAAAATGAGGTATGAAATTCAAGTTTATCTTCAATTTCCTCTCAAAATGAGTGTTTTGGTGCTTTTGAAAGACACTATGGAGGAATGGGATCCAAATTATTGATGAAGTTGGGCTATGAAGGTAAACGGTTAGGCAAACATGCACAAGGCATATTTGAGCCAAGTTTTTTTGAGGAAAAGCCTAGGTATTTGGATCTTGGTTATGGACAACATGATGGGGAATGCTCCAAAGCCAAGGAGGTAGATGAAGGTGTTCCAATAAGGACTTTCATTACATGTTCATTACCTCAAGCTTGTGAAGTTTGTGTTCATGAGGAATGAAAAAGTTGTGTACCTACTTTGCAAGAAGATGCTCATAATCATGCAACTAGTGGAAATGACAAATAAGAGGATGTTGAAAGCTCTAAGGTCATTGAAACCATTGTTGGTATTCCAAAGGGAGCCACTACCTCATCAAATTCACCTCCTCAAGAAGGCGACAAAGGTGAATGTGAAAGGTAAAAATATGCCTTTAATCAAGTTTCTTTTGAATATCATAAACATCGTAAATCTTCACATAATATTTGGATAAAATTTACATGTTCCTTTTGTGGTTTGAATAACCATACTATTGCGAGGTGTTGGAAGAGGATAGCCATACAAATGAAACTTTCAAAACAAAAGAGACAGAAAGCCAAAGGTTCATTGGATAATGGAAACCATGTTGAAAAGAAGAAGCAATTATTTTGCACTCATTGCCACAAGTAGGGTCATCTTGTAGACTAGTGTTAGAATTTGCATCCAATAAGTCATCCACGACATTTGAAGAAGGTGGAGAGAGATTTTGGAAAAAATGGAAAAGAGGATTCCATAATTGATGTGGGTCAGGATGATACACATGATGAAGTGCACCTAAAAGACGGGCCATTGAAATGGTTTGGAAAGAGATGGTTAGATTTCTTAACCAATTAAGGCCTTGCATTTATTTTGATAATTAATGCAAATATTGCCTTATTGATGCGTTTCCTTGTTATTTGGATGAATTTCTTTTCTCCTGAAAGTATGTTGCATATTGCATGAAGCAAGATGTTGGAAAAATAGAGTTATGTTGACACACTTAGATGCAGCAAAGATGGCAATTTGCAACTACAAATTTGCATGCATGTTGCATTCTTGAACTTGCATGTTTACGCCAGGAAGGTGTTCGAAAGTGGAGTATGTTGACTCACTTTATTGCAACAAATTTGGTCATATCAGCTCTTTAAGTACTCGTACATACCAATCATATTCTTGCACTTATGATTGTACTTGTGAGAGAGTTGAGAATTGTTATACATGCATGAGAGTTTGTGTGTGTGAACAATGGAGTTTTTAATTGTTTCATTGTGCTTAAACATGCATGACTGATTGACTTGTGTTGGTTGATTGCTTTGTTAACATATATGTTGTCAACTTGACAATGTTGATCATTTGCACATGCATGCGTGTCGTCTTGTGTGGTTGATTGATTGTTACATGTATGTTATATCGACTTGGAAGAGTTGATTTTGTCTCCAAAGATGAAAGGGAGATGTGACGAATTGTTTCATGAGAATGTGGAATTCTTGTTGTAAATCATCAAGTTGTTATACATGCTTTTGCTTGACTTGAAATTCAGTTGTTTGAAGAAGCATGTTTTGTCGACTTGTGTTTAGTCGATGGTTTATACACCAAGATGCAAGAGTATATGGAAATGTTCACATGATGTGACATTTGCTGCTTTGAATAAGCAAAAGGAAGAGGTCTTCAAGTTATATTCTTGCATGACTATTTTTCAAGGTTAATGGTGTTTCTTATGATAAGATGTTGTAGTATTTTGGAAGGTCCACGCTAGAGAAAGAGGCTCATGATTAGCCTTCATTCTCAAATCATGTGTTATGAAACCAGATCAAGAAAAGATAGAAAAGATAGATCAATGCCTTAGAATTCAGCCTCTTCGAGGGGGCAACCTCCTTTACATTACATAAATGAACAATTCTTCGATATTCAAATGAAAAGACCTCCTCTCTATATATAGGAGTCTAAGGGGTCATAACATAATCATAGCCTACATAACAATAATAATGTAAGGGCACAATAATAACAATAGTGGGCTTCTATGGGGCACAATAGTAACAATCTGGGCACTACATGGGTACATCAATATAATAAGTGGGTTGTACTAATAGCACTAAGGGATTACACTAGTAGTATAGGGGCCTAACAAAACACCATTCAATTACCATATCAAATAAAGGAATAAATATTTTTCAATAAATACGAGCATCATGGTTTTTCTTATGGATTTCTGTTCAAATGGATCATATTTTCCATTCAAACATCATTTCCATTAAGATATGTGTAGGCCCAAACAAGGAAGAGGAAGACATATTAGGAAAGAGTTGCTCGTCATCACAATTGACATTTTCAAACTTTGCCACTTTGTTCTCATGAGCTAGGCAAGAGGAATTTTCATGCATGGTCCTATTGAACAAGACGTGAAAGGAAAGACATCACACAACAAGAAAATAAAAGAAAGAGAATAAGAAAAATGTAACACTAAAAGAAAATCAGTATGCAAGAAAGGAAGCGAGAGACAAAGAAAATGAAAAACTAGATGTGGAGCAAAGTGTATGGTGGATGAAATGAAAAATAAAACTTAAATGAAACCAGACCTACCCCTAATCTAACCGGCTAGAAGGTCAAGTTTAAGTGTAATGAAATTTCCAATGTAGCCACCGAAGCCGATCCTGACCTACAAGTAGAAATATACGAGCAAAAAAACAACATAAAGCAATGTGAAAATAAAGATCACAACTTGAATACCTTCAACAGATAATAGAAGGTCTTGCCTTGAGGTAGAAAGATGTGACATGCCAATTAACTTTAAACAATCTGCAACTTTAACTTTTCGATTAGAACAGTGATCATACAAACCTCGAAGGCTTCTTGTGAATGTATATTCACCCATATTTTCAATCTAAGAAAACATTAGGTAAGGTTGCAACTTATTGTTAGCAACATAAATTTCTATGTAATATGCCCCCAACCACTCATATATTCGATCATGAAATCCGAAACAATCCTCTTGAAGACCCTGAAATACTTGAGAAAATGAATTTTTAATTAATGGCATGGAATGAAGAGGAGAATCTTGTAAGAGGAATTGAATCTGATCATGTTCAAAAGGATTTTCAAGATCATGAAGGCCTAACATAACCATAGCAACAGTGGAAGTGCTTCAACTACTTGACAAGTATCTAAAAGTGAAATGATGAATCAAAGGAATTTATGATCTAGATGGGATTAACAAATGTAAAACTGTTAGGTCCCTATAATACTAGTGATTACCCTATTACTATTGTAGTTGTATCCTTTATTAATATTGTTGTGCCCCTATTATCCCCATATTGTTATTACTATGTCCCATGGAATCCCTCTATTGTTATTTTAGTGGCTTTATATTATTATTGTTAGGTTGGTTGGGTTATATTGTGACTCCTTAGACTCCTATATATAGAAAGGAGTTTTTGTCATTCGAATCATCTAAGAATTGTTCATTTGTGTAATGTAAAGGAGGTTTCACCCTCAAAGAGGCTGAATTCTAAGGCATTCAACTATCTTTTCTATCTTTTTGTGAGCTGGTTTCATAACATTTGGTATCAGAGCATTGGATTCTAGGGTTTCGCTGCTCCAAATAGGTCATCATGGCATTTTCGCTATAACTTTTTTTTTGTGACATTTCAGAAGCTAAAAAAAAAAAACATTTGACATGAAAATGCACGGAACCTCAGGTCTGAATTGCAGAGCTTTTCACACTATATTTGCGGAGATATTATATGAGGAATTTGGTCTTTTTGCAGACTCCTGAATTACATTCCAAACAGGTGACCTGCGGAAAATAGTCATAACTTTATCTCTGAGCATCGGATTAAAATTTCGTAGAAAGAGGACGGACTGTAGTTTCTTGTATATATTTTTCAGAGCCAAAGGTCGAAAGAGTGACTCGTGGCACATCATACATGTTTTCTCTATTGAACTAGTCTATAATCAGGTCACTGTGGGAGATTTGGCATAAATCTTCCCTGGGGAATCCAATTTGAATCAGACTGGTGGCATTAGAAAGAGGACACAGAGTGCTACCGCAGGTCACAATTTTACAACTAGAATAATCTGAAATTACAAAGATACATCAGATTCAATATCAAGCTCCTACAAAGTGAAAAAAGGTGTAGTTTTTTTTTTTTTTTTTGCACAAGCCTGGTTTCAAAAATTATTTTGAAGAAATTCAAAGGGCATAGTAAAGCATTATTATCAATAATTGATGCCTCGAGGAAAGAAAATGCAAACACCTAGTAAGCAACCTGAAAGCTCTATCATGACTCATGAAGAAGAGGAAGAAATGCAACATGATGTATCAAAATTAAGAGACCAAGTGCAACAAGTGTCACTTGCACAAAAAGGAACAGAATCTAAGATGGATGGTTTAAAGAAAGATGTAGAAG
>APFE030304758.1:0-11912 GCA_000404065.3 Pinus taeda | reverse complement strand
AATATATATTAATTAATAATAAGAATAGCTCATAATAATACTAGAGAGGAATAGAAGAATAGAGAGGAATGAGATGGATCATTGAATTCATTTGAAAAACCAAGTAATGTTTTGGAGGGACATTAATTAAAGAACCTACAGAGTTAAGCTCAAGAGGGAGTCACATCACATAATGGCAGAAGGACGAGGAAACCCAAAATAAACCAAACCACAGAGAAATCATTCAAGAGTGGCGTAAAAACCAAGCGAAGAGAAGTGAAGTGCTAATGCTCATCAACTATTGGAACTTTATGATAAATGGTCAGGATGAGATCACAAGAGTGGAGCGGTGTTTAATATCGCATCGGAGGAAAGTAGTGGGAACAAAGAACCCTGACCCCAAGCGTGAGCGATTGCGATAATGCAATGAAGCATGGACCATTGGATCACATCGTTGATCAATGGCAGAGATCTAATCGCCGATCGTATATCAGGTAAGTTAAGTGACAACAGTAATGGAATTTTGATATGTGAAGTTGCGATGGGCCTATTAAGTGATAGCTGATAGCGATACATCGAAAATCGGAGCGATCGGAGATCCAGATGTAAAGGACCAGAGCGCGGAAAGGCTTCAGGGAGCGGACCCGACAAATTCATAGATGCGGGTTTATAATATTTGAGTTTACAAACCCGACGTTATCGCAAATTCGAAGTGGAAGGGTTCATGAGTAGTATGACCAAGAAGGAGTGATTGTGACTAGCGATAAAGCTAAGCCTCAGAAACTATGCAAAGGCCTTGGAAAAGGTGGAAAAGGTGAGTTCACATATGTTTTTGTGTATTCTTTTATAAATGGATTAAAGTGCGATAGAGGGTTTTGTGGTTAAGTCCGGGATAATCAAAGCTATAGTGTGGGAATTGGTTATATGTGCGGAATAAGGATTAACAAAGATTTATAAGCGTGAATGAGTCCCGATATCGAAGTTAAAGAAGGTTATCTTGAGTTATAGAGGAGAAGAATAGAGAGGAATGAGATGGATCGTTGAATCCATTTGAAGAACCAAGTAATGTTTTGGAGGGACATTAATTAAAGAACCTGTAGAGTTAAGCTCAGGAGGGAGTCGCATAATGGCGAAAGGATGAGGAAACTCAAAATAAACCAAACCATAGAGAAATCATTGAAGAGTGGCATAAAAAACAAGTGAAGAGAAGTGAAGCACTAATGGTCAACAACTGTTGGATCTTTACGATCAATGGTCAGGATGAGATCACAAGAGCAGAGCAGAGTTTAATATCACATTGAAGGAAAGCAGTGGGAACAAAGAACCTCGACCCCAAGCCTAAGCAATTGCGATAATGCGATGAAGCATGGACCATTGTATCACATAGTTGATCAGCAGTAGAGATCTAATCGCCAATCGTATATCGGGTAAGTTAAGTGATAGAAGTAATGGAATGCCAACATGCGAAGTTGTGATGGGGCAATTAAGAGATAGCTGATAGCGGTAGATTGGAGATCGAAGATCGGGATGTAAAGGAGTAGCACATAGAAAGGCTTCAGGGAGCGGACCTGACAAAGTTATAGATGTGGGTTTATAATATTTGAGTTTACAGACCCGGCGTTATCACAAATTGGAAGTGTAAGGGTTCATGAGTAGTATGCCCACGAAGAAGCGATTACGATTAGCGATAAAGCTAAGCCTCTGAAATTGTGCAAAGGCAGAAAAGGTGAGTTCACATATGTTTATGTGTATTCTTTTATAAATGGATTAAAGCATGACAAAGGGTTTTGTGGTTAAGTCTAGGATAATCAAAGCTATAGTGTGGGAATTGATTATATGTGCGGCATAAGGATTAACAAAGGTTTATAAGGGTGAATGAGTCCCGATATCAAATTTAAAGAGGGTTATGTTGAGTTATAAGTCTCGATAGAAAGGGAATGAAGGGTTAGATTATAATTGGGGCTTAATAAAGCATTTCGCTTAGGGATTTATGAAACGTGCCTTAAACCATTAAGTATTGAAGATTTAACTCCTTAGAGAGTTAAAAAATACCTGGGGATAATATAATTTGTGCATGATCAGTGTACACTGTGTGTATTCGCCCGTTTCGTGCATCAAATAACTATATAAATATTATCAAACACATTAAGATTATTAATAACTATATAAATATTAACAACCATATTATTTATATATATTATTATATAGATATTATATTAATAATATAAACTCCTAATATATATTAATTAATAATAAGAATACATAAGAAAAACATAAAGATGACCATGATTGATATTATAAACCCATGGGACTAATATTATAAACCCAACATTGTTAAACCCAAATATAAACACTACAAACACTAAAATAAACATGGTTTATTTTCATGGTGAGTCAATCTTTGTCAAAATGCGTCATTCAACCAAGGGTCAAATATTATAAAACCAACATTGGTAAACCCAAATATAAATACTAAAAATACTGAAATAAACATGGTTTATTTTGAAGGTGAGACAATTCTTGTCACAATGCGACATTCAACCATAGCTGACGATGTTTGGCTATGATTGACAATGGTTTACCATGATCTATATTACCAACCAAAGAGAATAATAAACCTAAGGGATTGACATTATAACCCAAATGAATAATAAACCCAAGGGATATATACTAAAAATCAAGGGATTATGAAGCCAAGGGAATAATATTAAACCCATGGAACTAATATTATAAACTTCACATCGAGTAAAGGCAATATCAATACTACAAACACTAAAATAAACATGGTTTATTTTGATGGTAAGACAATCCTTGTCACAATGTGACATTCAAACATGGTTCACCATGTTTGGCTATGATTTATATTATAAACCTAAGGGAATAAAAAACCCAAATTTTGATATTATAAACCCAAATGAATAATAAACCGAAGGGAGTAATACTAAAACCCCAATGGAATATGAACCCAAGGGAACAATATTAAGCCCAAGGGACTAATATTATAAACCCAATATTCGTAAACCCAAATATAAATATTACAAACACTAACATAAACATGTTTTATTTTCATGGTGAGACTATCTCTATCAAAATGTGACATTCAAGCAGAGACTAATATTATAAACCCAACATTGGTAAACCCAAATATAAATACTACAAACACTAATATAAACATGGTTTATTTTGATGGCGAGACAATTCTTATCACAATGAGACATTCAACCATGATTGACCATGTTTGGCTATGATTGACAATGGTTTACAATGATTGATATTATAAACCAAAGGGAATAATAAACCCAAGGGATTGATATTATAAACCTAAATGAACAATAAATCTAAGGGATTAATACTAAAGCCCCAATGATCAATAAACCCAAGGGATTAATACTAAAACCCCAAGGGATTATGAACCCAATGGAATAATATTAAACCGAAGGGCCTAATACTATAGACCCAACAATTGTAAAACCAAATGTAAATATTACAAAGACCAAAATAAACATGATTTATTTTCATGATGAGACAATATTTGTCAAAATGGGACATTCAATCACAGGACTAATATGGTAAAACCAAATATAAATATTACAAACACTAAAAAAAACATGGTTTATTTTCATGGTTAGACAATCTTTGTCAAAATGAGACATTCAACCATGGAACTAATATTATAAACCCAAATATAAATACTACAAACACTAAAATAAACATGATTTATTTTGACGGTGAGACAATCCTTGTCACAATGCGAGAATCAATCATGGTTGACCATGATTGATATTATAAACCTAAGGGAATAATAAACCCAAGGGATTGATATTATAAACCCAAACGAATAATAAAACTAACGGATTAATACAAAAACCCCAAGGGATTATGAACCAAAGGGAATAATATGAAACCCATGGGACTAATATTATAAACCCAATATTGATAAACCCAAATATAAATACTACGAACACTAAAATAAACATGGTTTATTTTGATGGTGAGACAATCCTTGTCACAATGCAACATTCAAAAATGGTTGACCATGGTTGGCTATGATTGATATTATAAACCTAAGGGAATAGTAAACACAACTTATTTATATTATAAACCCAAATGAATAATAAACCCAAGGGATTAATACTAAAACCCCAAGTGATTATGAATCAAAGGGAATAATATTAAGCCCAAGGGATTAATACTAAAACCCAAGGGAATAATATTAAGCGCAAGGGACTAATATTATAAACCCAACATTTGTAAACCCAAATATAAATATTACAAAGACTAAAATAAACATGATTTATTCATGGTGAGACAATCCTTATGACAATGGGACATTCAACCATGGTTGACCATGATTGATATTATAAACATTAGGTAATAATAAACCCAAGGGATTGATATTATAAACCCAAGGGATTAATACTAAAACCCCAAGGGATTATGAACCCATGGGAATAATATTAAACCCAAGGGACTAATATTATAAACCCATCATTCGTAAACTCAAATACAAATATTGCAAACACTAAAATAAACATCATTTATTTTCATGGTTAGAAAATCCTTGTGACAATGTGACATTCAAGCATGGTTGACCATGGTTGGCTATGATTGACAATGGTTTACCATGATCAATATTATAAACCTAACGGAATAATAAACCCAAGGGATTAATATGAGAAACCGAAAGGAATAATAAAATGAAGGGATTAGTACTAAAACCCAAGGGGTTGTGAACCCAAAGGAATAATATTAAAATCAAGGGACTAATATTATAAACCCAATGTATATAAAACCTAAGACAAATATTATAAACATTGAAATAAACATGACAGACCATCATTGATTTGCATATTGAGACAATCCTTATGACAATTCCATGTTGGATCATGGTCGACATCATAATAAACCATGTTTGACTTAAGAATAATAAACCCAAGAGATTGATATTATAAACCCAAGGGATTAATACTAAAACCCTAAGGGATTATGAACCAAAGTGAATACTATTAAACCAAAAGGAACTAATAATATAAACCCAAGGGAATAATAAAGCCAGGGGATTGATATAATAAACCCAAAGGAATAATAAACCCAAGGGATTATTATTTATTTTCATGGTGAGACAATCCTTGCCACAATGTGACATTCAAGCATGGTTGGCTATGATTGACAATGGTTTACCATGATCAATATTATAAACCTAAGGGAATAATAAACCCAAGGGATTAATATGAGAAACCCAAAGGAATAATAAAATGAAGGTATTAATACTAATACCCCAAGGGATTATGAACCCAAGGGAATAATATTAAATCCAAGGGACTAATATTATAAACATTAAAATAAACATGATCGACCATCATTGATTTACATGTTGAGACAATTCCTATCACAATTCCATGGTGGGCCATGTTCAACATTATAATAAACCATGTTTGACTCGGGAATAATAAACCCAAGTGATTGATATTATAAACCCAAGGGATTAATACTAAAACCCCAAGGGATTATGAACCTAAGGCAATATTATTAAACAAAAGGGACTAATAATATAAACCCAAGGGAATAATGAACCCAAGGGATTGATATAATAAACCCAAAGAATTAACACTAAAACCTCAAGGGATTATGAACCCAAGGAATTATTAATATCAAAAAGTTGAAGAATGAAGAAAACCAATAATTTGATATTATAAACCACTGGGAATTAATAAACCCAAGGGAAAAATATTAGAATCCAAAGGGATAAAAAATGGCAAGGGATTAATAGGAATTAATTTTTTAAACCCAATGGATTGATCAACCCATGTGACTATGAATATTATAAACCTAGTGGATCAATAAACCCTAGGGATTGTTAATATTATGAAAGTAGCACATCAATAAATTGAAGGAATAAACATTGTAAATGTAAGGAATTAATATTAAACCTTAGGACTATTATTTAAACCTTAATATTAGGGATTAATAAAACAAAGGAAATAAATGATAAACCGAAGGAATTATTAATATTACAAACTTAAAAAACAAATAAAACTAATCATTTAATATTATAAACCCAAGGAAATAGTAAACCAAACCTAATCCCTAAATCCATGGCATCAATATATAAACATAAATAATGCTATAACACAAAAAATAATAAAAACATAAACCAAAACCAATATAAGAACCACATTGCAAACCATAAAGCACTAAAACATGATAAATCATCATTACATTAATAATAACACATTTATATCACTACATTATAAATAATAAATCGAATTTAAGCCATAAATATATTGATATCAATACATGAATGTATTAATAGTATACATCTCAAGAATATTGATAAACACCTAGAACATGAAATCCCAACAATAATATTATAAATGTAAAAAATATTTTCATTTACGAAAGACATGAACAAAGTGAAGGGATCTACACAAAAGACCATGACAATAAAAAATGCAAGAGAAAAATATAAAAAAGTAACATCCCATTGGAGCAAAGCAACATAAATGTAAAAAACACATCTAACTTGCACACATTGGATTTAAAGAAGAACAACATAATATGACATTTTAAGACTAGAGATATACAATTTTGTACATAAAAACAACATTAGTGCTTAAAATTATTAATTTAACCAACATTGCAACCACAGAAAGAACATTGAGTCTTAACATGTATTTTTTGTTTTCTTTACATCAAATAATTCCACTACAAAATTGAAGTTCAAACAATGTTTCAAAAGTCATCTATGGAGCGGCCTCTTCCAAAACACAACCAAAGCGGTGACAAAAGCAACACCAATTCAAATAAACAGGATAATGATCACGATACTTAACTAACCAATTCCTTCTTGTTCTCCTCCCAAACTCCCTCTGGTGCACATGTTTCAAGTATTTTACATGTGTTTTTGTTTGATCTAGCTCACGATTATAATCATCAAGAAATGCAAGGTGGAATCCATGTTTTCTATTAAAACTTGTTACGGAGATAAGAAAGAAAGCTCATATCTCCAACAATATCCCGTAATGTTTTGGAATAATATATGACATTGTTATTGTCCATATCTGCACTTGAAAGACACACAAACAAAAGCAAACGATATAATTTTATGTTAAAAAAATTAATTTTATAGTGTTACATGAACCAAACGATATAATTTTTTTTACGAATATAAGCCTCATTTCAAAATGCAATAGAAAAAACTGTAGAAATAGAATAAAATCATGGCCAATGTCCAAAAATGAATATTGTCCATGGTGATGGCCAATATTCAAAACCCCCATTTTTTTCATTTCATGATTTAATACGAATCCACAATATTAATATCAATAGGAACCTGTTATAGAAATGATTTGGAATGATTGGTTCATATAACTCATTGTTTATGTTTGAATGGTTTGTTGCAAAGAAAAGAGCAATAGACACTTAAAAAAATAAATAAGTAAAATGGACAACATGAAAAATGATGTAGACGACTTTCTCAAATATTACTATGAATATGATGAATTTATTAATCTAATAAATATATGAAAATGATTATTATATTAAAAATAAATCAAGAGAATAATAAAAGCAATTCAAAAAACATACTACAAAGAAGGTCACAATGTTATTAGTTGTATTTCATAGTGATATGGACTTCAATAGCTCTTCTTCCCTCTTCCTAATTGTAACATATGTGCTATCTTTCATCTTGGCATAACTTTGGAAAGAAAAAGGCGGTGCAATGTGTAAACCATCTATTGATTTCACAGAGTTAATCGAAATCGTGGCCTTGTCTATAAACGTCATTGTTTTTTGTCGTTCTAAATCCCAGCCATTGGATCATCGATATCAGATCAAAGAAGTTTATTTACATGGTTTTGTTCTTGCAGGCGAAAATCCAAGTTAACTAAAAATTAGCAAAAACACTTGGTGGATCCGAAATCCGGATTTGAAATGTTATACATGGTGTTGGACACCTAATCCTAAAGGGTTAGCGTGGAAGGCGAATGGACAAAGCAGTCCAAGAGACCTTGGGATCTGAATCCCAACGGTCACCAAATGTACTATAAATGTATATCAAATTGTTAATAAAATAGCATTGCAAGCTTTATCTTTCCTATTTTGTTCTCCCTAACCATGTCTGTTTAACATGGTATTAGAGCCATGATGTGTGGCCTGTGAGCTACCTTGAATAGCGCTGCCTACCCTCATTACTTGCGCTCTGTTACGCTATGAGTCTGACATCTTATCAGATGCGTTTTCATAAAAACGCTCTCCCTCACTGTCCACCTACTCTAACGCTCTAAAATCTGCCTGTCAACCCTAGCATCTCAGAGCTGTTTTAATATATAATGCTGGCCTAGCATCTCAGAGTTGTTTTGATATGTAACGTAGGAACGCCTGAAGGAGAATGCTGCGTTGAAGCGGTGATTGCTTCTGACATGGTATCTGTCCGTTGTGCGTTTGAATGAGACTGTTTGTAGCGTTGAAGCAGTGATTGTGCTGCCTCATGTGCATGATTGTGGGTTTTTTTTTTCATGGTATCCTATGACGGTTCTGCAATAATATTCATGCTCCAGTCTGTAAAAATCAACCCAGACCTGTCCCTTCTCCCAATCACTGACTTCAATTCCTAGAATTAGCACAATTCAATTCTTGGAACTATTTCCTAGCCTGACATAATATCAAAGCAAATGCGCAAATTTAATATGGGGTACCGAGGGAGGCACCCAAGGTAACAATGTAATAATGGGATGGGCCATAGTAATAAATAAGGTGGTTAACCCATGTCATGTAAGGGACCACAAGTAGTTAATAATAATGTAAGGGGCCCATGGTATTAGTTGTTGGTATGAGGAAACCCTGGTAATGATACATGGTATTGTATGTATGAGGCCTATATAGAGGCTAGAGACTCCACATGGAGGATATGAAGAGAAATAGTCTTGTATGAACAGGCATATGGCTTGTGGAGTGTTCTCCTTCCTTAAGGAGTGAATGTATGGTGTTGCCCTACCATAAGGGTTTTGATCAATAAAGATTCATTTCATATCATATCTGGGTTTATTTGCATTATCTTCTATTGTCATATCAGATCTATAATATTCTTGGGTTAGATCTACAACAAGTGGTATCAGAGCTATATGAAACTAGGTTAGATATACAACACGGTGATTGTGCTGCCTCATGTGCATGATTGTGGGTTTTGTTTTTCATGGTATCCTATGGCGGTTCTGCAATAATATTCATGCTCCAGTCTGTAAAAATCAACCCAGACCTGTCCCTTCTCCCAATCACTGACTTCAATTCCTAGAATTAGCACAATTCAATTCCTGGAACTACTTCCTAGCCTGACATAATATCAAAGCAAATGCGCAAATTTAATTTCTTTATGCTCTAACTCACTCTTGCCACTCTCCGCTACATATTTTCCCTAATTCTGGTGCGTTGGTCCTCTGAGTTTTTTCTGAAAACCATGACTCTTAGCACTGCTAAAAATACCGTGTAATGGTTGCATAAGGACAACTGTAAATCTGGCGCAGTGAAATCTGTGTTTTTGAAAAAGGTCTGTATGGATGTTGTCTATGATGCAGTGAGCATGAAATATATGCATTGATTAAATTATGTGAGTGCATTGAATTTCCTCAGCCTTGAACATTGGTCGAAACCCTGTTTTGGCGAATGTTGGTCCAACCTGGACTCCTCTCTCAACACCATCAAAGAGCTAATGCAATGAACTATTGTGCCCTATAGAGCCTGTGGTACATTGGTTCAGTCTACAAATTGTTTTAAAAAGTTCGAATGGAGCTACTCTGAAAAACTATGCGATATTTAGAGAAGATAAAGGCATCGACGACAACGATATTTGGAGAAGATAAAGATTAGAACGTGAGTTACAGGTCAACTGAGGTATCAAATAGTGATCAAGATAAGAAGAATGAGGCCGAAATTATCTGCCTCTTGTCCATCCAGTGCAGTGCGGTAACTGAACGAATGAGATCGGTAATTTCTGGTGGTGTTATTGTGATGTGAACCTACCCATGTCTTCAATTATGGATTGCAAGTAGAGTTAGCCACGGCATACTCTCTTTTTCAAAATTTGAAGTTCCCTGAGTTCCCATGCACTTGCCTAAATGAATCTTATACGCCTGCGGCTGCACACGCTCCTCTGTTGATATCTTTTTTGGCATTTTAGTGGTTTTATCCAAATCGTGTGGTTTTGTTGGGTACCCACGGTTTTCAAAGCACGCGGGAACACGTCGTCTCTTCTGCTGCTTGAACGAATGAAATGAAAGAAGAAATCTGGTGTTGCTGCGTGTGTCGGTTTTCTTGTTGTTTTATGTGTCATCAGAAATAGTTGTTGCAGTTTCTTTGTGTTTCAGCATAGCGTACTCTTCAGTCCCAGTGCAGCACTTTGCAGATTTGTGCCCCAGGATCTGTGCAGACAGAGAGGCGACTTGGGTGAGGGCACATCAGCATTAGCAGAAACCTCTATGAGGTGCAGCAGATATATGCAGAAATTGAGGCACATGCATGCCTTACGCACTCAGAGTTAACACATGTTTTAAAACTAACGAAGAGGCATGAGTTAGAAGTATTTCTAAATTTAGCTTGGAACTTGATTCTAGGCAGGTCTCTTTTCAAAGCTGGGCACACTTCTTTCGAGGAGTTAAGTTTTTGGCACAATCAACCAAGGTGGGCATGGGCGCGGACATGTGCGTGGACATGGCCGTGAGTTATTAACAAGGGAGGCACTTGATGCTGATTTGGATAGGATACAGACTTGGATGCTACACAAAAGGACTATGCTCAAACAACACAAGCAAGTGGAAAAGCTTTAATAACGTTAATAAATGAAGTTCTGGACCAGGCAAAATTGAATCTAGACGTCTTGAACTTGAGACAGTCCCTTTCCATATTCGCACTGTTCTCGACAGTGTTTTGTCTCTCTTTTTTGCCAAAACACAGGCCAAAGGCATAGAGAGAAGCTGACAGTATTTGTATCTGAAAGAGTCCCAGAGATTGTCATCGGTGATCTTGGACGATTTCAGCAGATTATCACCAATCTTGTCTCCAATTCTATCAAAGTGGCTATTTTTTTGCTTAGTTTTTGCTGAATCTGTGAAACGTTAGAGAACGTTGTTGGGCAGCCATTAAAGCTCTCAGATTCTCCAACCATAAGTTCTGCTACTCACGACTTGATCAGAGGTTTGCTTGTGAAAGACCTGCAACATCCATTTTTTTTTACAGCACAAACTAGGCTCTTATTCGCAGCACCACATTTCCTCGGATTCCAAAACCTGTTGATCTGAGATTCTTAACAAACAAAGTCAGTCCTCCCAATGCTGGTGCTGATAAAACATTCAGAGGTTTGTTGGAATTTGTTGTTGTAACTGTGTTAACTTGTGCCCAGTGTAAGTTTAATATTGGAGAAAATGGCTAGAATTAATTATTGTTTAGAGCTATTGAGCACATTAATGTTATCTACTGTTGAAGACACTGTCAAGGTCAACAAAGGCACTCTTTTTGACATCCAAACCTCTCTGCAAACTGCACATGAGAATATTGAGTTTTTTCAGCTTGAGACAAAGCTGCAGCAAGAAGAACTACAGCAATGGAGTCATCTTTCTGAACCTGTTTCTGTTCAGAAGATTGAAACAGACTCCCATAAACAGCAAGTCAATAATGTTCATGTTCATTCAAATAAAGCAGCAGTTGTAAATGCAGATGCAGAAACTCAGTCTGCACTTCCCAAGCCCATCATCAGACCTTGGGAACAACTTGTCCACAACAAGCACAAAACTGGTCTTGGATATGACAAGGACTTGTCCTTTCATATTCCAGACTACACCAAGCCCATTCATTTTCAGAGTGTTGGATTCAATCATGATAGTTCACCTTCTCCTCATGACAGTTCACCTCCAGCTGTTCCAGACCCTGCCTCTCTTCCA
>APFE030304751.1:0-10540 GCA_000404065.3 Pinus taeda | reverse complement strand
TTTGGAATAGATTGGGAAAACTTTTGCAAGTTATAATTGTCCACCATTTGCTTGACGAAAGTCACAATGGTGGAAACAACTAAAACTTCTCTCAATTTGTGAATAGATGTCATAGCTGGATATCTGGTAGGCTTACAAGGAGTAGTTGGTCATAAATTTGATTATTTTTGGGCTTGAATGACCAAATTTGTGTTAAACTTTAAGAATCACATGTTTCCTGTAAATTGTGAGATAAAAGTCTTGGCATTAAAATTTGAAGAAAAAAAATTAAATAAATAAAATCACCATGGAATTGAAATTATAGTGCTAAGAAGGGTATAATAATGATTAATGGATTAAACTACAGGGTTAATTGGTGGAAATTGATTAATTTTAACCTTAAAGGGATGGAGTTACACATAGGTCATATAGCTTTTATGTGTTGCAAGGAAATTTAACTATTCTATTTATATATGTGTTTTATGTAAAATAATTTACATATTTGTAGAAATTATGTTTCACTTTATGTTATAAAGCTTTATTAACCCAGTCATATGCATAAATATGTATATGAATAAATTTATGGTTGAATATGAGCTGAGAGGGATCTAATTTCTTCACGTGTAAATTTGTTTATGAACATATATTATTTAAATGTTTTGTATAGTTATTTTAATTTTTTTAGATTTTTTATTTTATTTTTATTTTGGCCAACATGAGAAAAATTTCAATCCTTACACATCATATTGGGTTGTAGAATAAGCCTCTCGGCTCAATAAAAGATACTTTGCCTATAAATGTAATGTTTACACCTCCCCACCAAATACATTGGGCAATCTTATTGGTTGGAATGAAAGTGTCAAAATATAACCAAGATTCTTTGTATACGTCTAAATTATGCCACGACTAAATGTTGCATACATTTTGTAGTCAATATTTTTGTGGACAAGAAAATTAAGAGTACATTTTGTAGAAATTTTTTGGGAAGTGTTAGCAACTATTGTGCCCACCATGCAAAATGTGTTGTAATGATCATAGAGAAGCCTCACAAATGATCTGCAATTTAGCTCCCGAGGCACTCTATTTTGGCTATGCTTTGGAGAATATAAACCATCCAAGGAATTTTGATGGTCTCCCTATAAAGAATAAACCATTTATCTCTTTTCTTTCTTTATTTCAAGGCTTTGGATAGAGACCATAATTTCATTTTCAAATCCAAAACCAAATTTTCTTCTAATAATAACAGGGTTTTGTAATTACACATACATAGCTTCATTTTTCAATCAATATGACATTGGGTTGTTTGTATCATCATCAGTGCCTCATGGTATTTTCTTCAGAGTCCTTTATCCATAAATCGTATAGTTGTCCATGTTAGGAAAATTACATAAAATATTTAAAGAATAGTCTTTCGGATTAATCACATTGTAAGAATCGGGTCAACGTTTCAAACCAACTAATATGGTTCATCCTCAGGACTGCATTAGTTGGTTCGAAACGTTGACCCAATCCTTACGATGTGATTAATCCAAAAGAATATTCTCTAAATTGATGGATCACAAAAGTCTTAGATCTTACATAAAATATTTTACTATATTAGTTTCATTGATTTTGATTGTTTGTTGTGATATTAATTATTTTTACGAAGGTGAATATTTAACTTGGGTAGTTTTCCATGTCAGAAAAAGTACATAAAATATTTTACTATATTATTTTCATTGATTTTAATGGTTTGTTGTGCTATTAATTATTTTTGGACAAGTCTACCGAGGCTTAGTCTGAGTCCAGGATGACCATTTTTTGTTGGAATCTGGCCAAAAACATTTCAAGAAATCTTGCAAAACAGTGTTAAAATCATGTTTTTAAAGGTGCAAATGGATTCAGGGTATCCAAAATATTGAAGTTTAACCACTATAATCTGGATTTACAAAAACCCTACCGGAATTTATCAAAATATTGCTAGAATTTTCATGATTTTCAGAGCAAAAATAGTCTCTTTGACTAAGACATTTTTTTTACAAAGGTGAATATTTTTTTGTACTTTCTGCTCTAATATGTGAGATTATTAATGTTTAAGGTATGATTCTTGTTATATGCTTTTGTATTAAATCTATTATGTGGATAATGAAATGTTTAAACAAAAGTGATGTTTCTGATATATATATATATATATATATATATATAATATATATAATATATAATATATATATATATTATATAATATATATATATTATATAGTTAATATCATTTGGATTTTTTTTCACTTTTGCAAGCCCTAAATTTTTTGAAGATGGTTAATACCATAGAATAATCCAAAATCATTATGCACTCTTCTATACATTAAGAATTAATGGATTTTTTCTACATGTGTGAAAAACCAATTTTTGGGACATAGTTAATGTCATATTAATAATTCATAATTATTATGCTTTTTCATATATATCGATAAGTTAGGAATTTATTTTAATCTTAGTAAATGACATGGGTAACTAGAACATGTCCATGTCTAACATGTCACCTCACTACCCCTAACATGTCCATGTCCTCTTCACAAGAGAGAGGATTTGGATTTTGGATAATATCCTCCTCTCCTTAAACTAAGTCACAATCAATAGGATTTGAACCATGGATCTCTTAGTTTTCACAAATTTCACATTACTTTGAGCACCAATTGAGCTACCCCATGAGACACATTCTTGTTTTACGTGGTAGAATGTGGGTTTTATTTTCATTTTTGCAAAGGCTTAATTCTTGGAATATGGTTAATGACTACATAAGCAAAGATTACCTTAATTGAGGTTAATATCTCATGAACATAATAAATGTAAGAGGAGAAGCTAAGAAAACTGCATACCTACATATCTTTTTATGAAATGACTAATATTTTTTAGTCTAATTTAACCAAGATATCTAATTCTCACTTCAAGCGTTGTATATACAAACAAACTGTACTAATGGAGAAGCAGTAGAAGAAAACCACTTACACTAAGAAAGAGGGTCGCCTTGATTTTCAAAATATTTGAATCCATTTGTAGCTTTTGGAGGCTAATATACCTTCATGTCGATGACCGACACAATCATCCCTATCATCGCAAGAACCATTACAATAATTTGTTTCATAGGTTTTCAAATAGCTTAGATGTAGTAATTGATGAGAGAAAGTAAGTTTACATGCACCATCAAGGTTGTTAATAGGATTGCTTAAGAAAAGCTATTAGTGTAGGCACAAAAGAAGATAGAATAAATATCAATGTGTAGGTCATGGAACCAAGTATTCATGTTGTTGTGGTATCTCTAAACTGAAAAGGAGACCAATTGAGAGTTGCAAAGAGGGCTCAAGATTGGATGATGGTTTGAACATGATTGGGTATCTACAAAATGAAAACAGGGACTTCTCATCACGCCATCTAAACTTGGATAAATATAGGTTTTATGTGATGTCTTCAAAGCTAGCTAACGACAAACTTGCTCTAGTAGGCCTTGGCATCAAAGGAGCAAAATTTACAAATGTAAGGTGTTTCATTAATTTTTGTATTTTCCTTAAGATCTATGGAAAATGAAATCAGTCTTTACCAAAAGGAACATAATGCTTCACACAGAAAAGTAAAAACTATTATAACAAAACTTACTACCATTAACTCTTGTTTATCATGAGATCTAACAATCTTTCCATATTTCCCAATGGAAATAAAGCTTTGACCATGCTTGCATAAAGTGTTAACATAGGCAGGCATTATTGTATATAGTTTATTGGGATTTAGTTTACGATCAGAAGTATGTTTGAGATATATTAAACTATCATAATTTCCCTCTACTTGTTGTTATTAGACTCAGATAAGTTGATGACAACCAGAACGATCATAAACTAACACCAACATCTTTTGAAAATGTTAAAAAGTCAACTTTCAGTTTCTAATACTTTGGTAGCAATCAACGACATTTATAGAGAAAAAACTTCAACTTTTACACTAGCAAAACATTGGAATAACATATTTGTAACCCTAAATTAAGCAGAATTAGAATATGGAATTGTCAAATTAACAAAAATGAGAAGATAAAGTTGTCAAATTAACCAAAACTAAAATGTTGAAGAATTTCCATTATAAATGGGTTTGTCCTATTTGATCAGATGTGAATATGCTAATAAAAGCAAAAAATACCATAAACTAAAATTATCGTCATTTCAAAAATTATGACAGGCTTATTGAAATTTCTAATATTTGAAAAATACCTACCATTCCTTCTCGTAACCCTTTCCATGACCTTGTATCCACAAAAATAAATAAAAAAATCACCGAATAAAAACATTTTCCTATCAGTTCCCATACTAAGCTATATTAGAAACATCGGAATTGAATTTAAGATAATGTAAGGGGAAATGGCCATTGAACATATGGCTATGTGGGATATCCTATGAAATTAAATTGCATTTCCATGATGGCTTTGACGTGTATATCAAAACCCTTTAGACCATTTAAGGCATCTCTCTTGTAGCCTAATTCACTATCACAATATAATTCTAATTGTGTGTAATGTTTTCCACTCACTTCTTCTTCTTGTATCTCGTAACTATAACTAGAAGTTCTCTTTTAGTGCCTTCTTTGGGGAAGTAGGGCGTGTTCAAGGGTCTATTGTAGGAACTTCAATTCATTTTTTATACATTTATAAATTGAATGTTTACTTGTTTATCTTTTCATGCTATCATTCAATAACGCTAAAAAAAAACCTCAAAATTTGATTATCTTTCTCTATTTCTATCAATATTTGACACTACAATAACATATATTTTGACAATATTTTTGTTCAATAATTCCAAAATATGTATGCTTACCCGTTCAAAATTACCTAGCCTACATATCAACATTTGTAGCTCTATTTGTAGATATTATCCATGTTTTCTTTGTATATTTCATTTTATGTTGTTAAACTTGTATTTGAGCTATTAAGTTGTTTATATTTATATGTAAGTCATAGTTTGATTTGAAATCAATCAACATCAGCTTTGCCATTAATATCATGGAGCCTGTCAAGAACATGTCCAAAGTATTTCTATTATATCAAACCAAAAAACAAATTCTTATATTGTCGTCAAACACAAGTTCTAAGGAAAAATATTAGATAGAACCAAACACTTGAATGACATGTTGAAAAAACACCTTGAATTCTTCCTGTGGATTAATTTAAGTTTCTTGCTAAATGTTAATTTCAAAATATTATTGCATAATCATCTATGACGGTATGTATTTATATTATAATGAAATATGATGCAATGAATCCCATTTTTTAATGCTCAATATGTATTTAATAGGTAGTTATCCTTATATTTGCAATATGTGATATGCCCCAACATGACACACTATAATCCCCAAATTAAAAATGCAAAAACATATGACATACCTTTTTAGAAATGCATTTCTCTTATAACTTTTCCAATTTAACAAACCTATTGTGATCTAAAAATGGGGCACTTAGGCTTCTTGTCTAACTTACAAGAACCTCTCCCACTTCCAAAGCTTAAATATTCCCAAGTCTTATTGATTAACCAATGCGGAATTAAATGTGTGCTTGACAATATAGGTGTATGCTTATGTCTATCTTTGAACTTCTTATGTGTTGTGAATTGATTTTGTTTAAACTAATATAAAGCATATAACAATGGACAATGCAGCAACATCTATTACACATAAGACAGAAATTAATGTGGAGTTCACTGAAAACTCTTGGGCTACATCTCCTTGAGCTATAGTCAACTCGACTAGGATCTCTGGGATTATGGCAAAGTCATTTTACAAGATCTTGGCTCAACTCCACTGTTTTACACCGGAACAATGGGTTTAGACACCATTTTATCCCTGGCTCTTGAAGCTCTCGACTTTCTAGCCCTCGGCTCTCGCTCTAGCTCTCGGTTCTAGCTCTGGCTCTCTGCAAATGATAGCTCTTAGGGTTTTCATTTGAATTCCAAGTGACTCCACTTGACTGCTCTACACATTAGCTCTACATTCTTTCTACCTTCCATTTCTGCGCTACTCTCTTTCACCTTAGCTTCCTGCTTTGTCTTAGCTTTCTGCACTCCTGTCTCAGCACTCAATTGTGCCCTCTATCTCTATCATCCTATGGCTTTTAAGCCAATTGGCGCTATTCATTTTTTTCCTCTTCTCAGCTCTTTGTTCGCTCAAATCCACCTCTGAGTGTTAGCAATCATTGCTAAATTCCCTTCACGGATGGTGGCAACCTGTTCTATAACGGAAGGAACCATCGGCGCTTGAAATCCCTAGAAACAGTTATTCCCTGTTTACATAGAGAAACACTATAAAACATGGGAAAATTCACCAAAACGAAGTCTATTGGACTTCAAATTATATCACATCCACCCTAATATCACATTGGGTCCACCTTTGGCCACCATGGTGCTCTCCACCGTCGATCTACGGGATCTCTAATCCAATGGCCACCATGCATTTTCGGGTGGCTTAGGAGTATGGGGGTTACTTGCTCGAAAAGGTGGTTTCCCTATTCCTCTGCCAAGCCACACATCTTCAATTGTGTGGGACTGGGCAGAGCCAACCCAAAACCATTTACCACTTGAGGCCTGCCTGAGATCCGCCTTTCTAGAACTCAAATTATATAGATCGTGCCTAAATTCCCCTTCAGGTCTGGATTTTTTGCTTTCAGGCACTTTCCTTTGTATTTTGGTTTTATAGCAGAAATGCGTAAATACATAGAAAATCCCTTTTTACCAAATTTCAAATTTTATAAATTGTGCTTATGAATCTTGTCGGGTCCGCCCATAATCGCTATCGCAGGTTGCAATGCCCCTATGCCGTGGTTCCTTTTGTATTTGTAAAAATACATTAAAAACACTGAAAATTTGACAAAGGGCTTTATGGTGGACCTTATAACCCCTTTTGGGTCCAAGTTCATCACTTATCACATTGCATATGTGTTTTGGGTAAAATCCCAAATACACGGGAAATACGTGAAATTCTTAATTCCTGGACTTGAAATTTTATACAATCAGGCTTTGAAAACTTATCAGGTCTAGCCTTTTTGTTGGCATCGGGGGTCATCAATCACCGATCACCGATTTTGGCGATTGCAATGTCACTCGGCTCGAGGTTCTGTGCATCATCGATGCTGATTCGCCAATCCAATCAATGTTGATCGGTGTATTGCATGATCACAATCACCAGATCTAGGGTCCCCATATTGAATATGTGTGTGCCTCCGACCCGATATGTCAGGGATTAGTGATCAGTGGTTTCTCCCCTTTCCTCTTATGTCCGCTCTTTTTCCCTAGTCCGATGCGATTTCCCTTTATAATGGTTTTTTGTCCATTTTAGAGGATTCTACCTCTTTTTCTAAAGAACATAGGGCATCTTCTTTTTGTGATAACTTCTGCATACTAAGTCTATTTTTTCCCATTCAAGTTGCAGTGGATTCATAATGAAAAGATCTCTGCACTGGGGCTATGTCCAAGAACTTCCTTGGACTTTCATTTTCCTCAATGAGGAACACTTAGACTTAGGGGTCTATCAAAAAGCCATTTTGGATCATATTGGCATCTCTTTGCACCTTTTGGGGCTTGCTAATTTATACCACTCGCACCTTGGTGCTAAGAGCCACACAAGTGATTGACGTGAAGGGGTATTCATCATTTGATTTGTATTCCCCATCCATTGATCAACAAGCATGTGTTTGGTGGGAATAGTTGTAGTCAACCATCGTGGGGACACAGAGGATCTTACAGGAGGGGCCAACAAATTGTGGCGTGTGATGTTTTATTCATTTGGTCAAATTAAACACACATATATTATATGTTTTATATATGTTGAATCCTTTATTTATATTCAATGCCACATATAGTGAGCACATGGTAGTGCACCAAGGTGTGCGTAGAGGATTCCAAAGTGGGGTCCCCATAGGAGATCTTGCATTATTTTACATTGTATGTTCATATGTTAAAAAAAAGCGAGTGTTATGATTACAGAGGGGCCATGGAGGGCCACCCTATAATGATATATGTAATATACAAATAAAATTATGTTTTAAGGTTTATATAATAATATATTGTTGTTATATATAATATATATTTATATAGTAATATAATGCTATATGATAATCTATACTACATACATTTATATATATATTATATATATATATATATATATAATATTACCAAGGTTGCACATGTAGGACTCGTATTGTGATTATTATATATATATATCTATTATATATATATATATATATTTGGTTGTCTAAGATTATGGTAAGTGACATGTTTGTGCAGGGCCCAGGCAGGAGGTGGATCATATATATTTTTAATATAAGGATGTTGCATGGATGAAGGTGGTCCTAGAATGGCAGACATGTGGAGCCCATGGGCCACATACTTTAATTATAATATTGTATTGTGGTCGTATGACTAGAACCATGAGTGGTTAGGTTCCAGTGATTTGATATATATGTATATTATATATATTATATATTATATATAATATCTATATAATATATATATTATATATATATATTATATATATATAATTATATATATATATATATATATGGGCCTATGCCCAAAAGCTGAGTTGGCTTGCTAGCCAAGTAAGAAAAAGAAGCCACTAAACCAGATTTCCTCGAATGGGGTATGGAAGAATACAAACCAGAATAAGGAAGAATTTTTGAGTGGGTGAAGCAGTCCATATGCCTCGAATGGTTAGTGATCAATAGGAAGAATGGAATATTTTTGAGCCCAAGAATTAGAAATTAGCAAGTAAATATTCATTTTAAAGCTATTGACTAGTAGAAAATGATGCTTTACCCCAAAAGGGAGTCTCAGAAGGAAATATTGAACAAAACATCCTGGAAACTTACAGGGTCATGATGACTATAACAGTGACATAGGAATTTTTTTTAAACATTCCCCTTGTTAATTGAATTATGAAATTGAATATGATATATAAATTTGTGTAGTATATGCACATATGTGCATGTTGAATGAGCACGTGTTTGACAATTATGTGATGTTTGACAACATTATGTTGTAGTATTTACGCAATATGTGTTTGGAATTTGACAAAGGTTGTTGTATTACAATTATTGCAGTTGTCAAGATAAAAATTTTATGGAGCATAGGCCCTGTAGGTTTGTGATCTCAACTTCTGTGAAGGCCTTGGTAAGATGGATCACCCAAGCAATTGTTAGTCAGTGAAGGGGATACCTTAGCTAGGATGGTCAAGTGCAACTAGACAGTGTGATTAATGCATTTTCATATAAAGTGGATGATTCAGTTGTTAAATTAGTCAGTGAAGCTTATAGTGGACTTTGAAACTAACAGAGGTGTGATTATTCAACTAATCATGACACTTGATTCGATGCATTTTGGTTTGAGAACCTTGTTGGCTATGGCTTATGGCTCAAATAGATGTGGAATCAACATTCCATCGACTCTTACAAGATAAGTATCAATTCAACTACATAGTTTATTTTTGTGTTTTGGGATGCATGGTATGTGAAGTGAATTTGTAAGAACCAAATATTTGTGAATAGATGGCTGATTTTATTAGAACAAAATTAGTATTAGCTATTACAAGGTTTAGGTAAATATACAAGTTAGAATGATGTTGATTTTCTAAGGTAAATTAATTATAGTTGTGCATTGACACAAGATAAGCATTCGAAAAACAATAACTTCGCTGTGAAGCAAGTTCATATACATGATTGTAACAAAACATGATAGAAATTGCACACAAGAATGACAGATAGTGAGTCTTCCATGAATTGAATGTAAGAGCATTATATGGTGAATATAGGTAGATTTTGTTGTAGGGATACAAATGGTGTGATTTATTCCTAGATGGGAACAACACATATATTCCAGGTACAACATGTTCATTACAAGACGATGGTAGATTTGTCACAAGTGGTAACTAGTTAATGAAAAGTTATACCAAGTTGTCAAAAGGATGGTGCTGAGACAAAACAACTTTGTAACATAATATTATATTGATTTATTATGGGGATTCAGGCGGTATAACCATGAATGGCAAGATGTTAGTGATAGATTAGTCACAAGTGGATGACAGGTTACACAAGCTTGTGATAGGTGTTATCACAGGATGGTAACAGGTATGTCACAGGTTAAAGCATACCTTTTGTTAGCGCTTGGAATTCACCTAGGCTGAGATAGACAAACTCTCAAGGCTACATCAAACCATTTCACCTCGTAGCTAGCCCTACGAGGTATGAGAAGGCTCTCTCGGGTCAGATTCGGTAGATCTTTCAATATGATAAGCTGACCAATTAAGAATAAATATTTTAGGCTAGTAAATTGATAAGGGGGGTTGATTTAAGATTTTTGGTTTTTTGGTGGCAATTGGAGGGAGTGCAATTCAGGGTGCGGGGATTGAGCACAGTTTTTGCAGGGGGATCTTTGGGGCAAGGTAGGAGTGAGCGCTGATGCCTTAATCTGAGATGGATGATCAGGGATGATAGAGAAGGAGCTAAACAGGGCAAACAACCATTTGAATCCTCTCTAGATAGCAGAAAACATAAATTTTGAAC
>APFE030304742.1:0-11541 GCA_000404065.3 Pinus taeda | reverse complement strand
TGGTCACATGGCAAGAAACCGATGAGCCAAAGATCCTAAAGTGACCCACATCTGGTCTCTTCCCGGAGAAAGCTTCCTCCGGTTTCTTCATCCCAAGTATGCGATGTGGGCTTCTATTATGCAAATAGACCGATTTCTTGCATGCTTCAGCCCACAAATGAAGTGGTAGGCCTTGGTCATGCAGCATCGCTCGAGCTACCCCCACAATCGTTCTATTCTTCCTCTCAGCCACCCCATTCTGTTGTGGGTTATGAGGTGTTGTCAACTCCTATTTAATTCCTTTTCAGCACATAAGTCCTTAAACTCTTGAGAGAAATAATCTCCACCATTGTCACTTTTCAAGGCCCTAATCTTCTTTCCTAATTCTTTCTCAAACAAGGCTTTGAACTCACAAAACCTTGAGAAGGTTTGATCCTTCTTCCGCATGAAATAGATCCAACATTTACGAGAAAAATCATCAATGAAAATCACATAGTACCTTTGTTTAGCGGTGGAGGCTGTCAAGAATGGTCCACACACATCTATATGAACTTGCTCCAATATTGCTTTAGCTCAACTATCTCGATCATGAAAGGAAGATTTGCATACTTACCCAAGGTACAACCTTTGCATGTGTCCACTTGCTCAAGTTTACCTTTGGGAAGTCCGGTAGAAATCTGCTACATTATCTTCAAGGCCCCGTGATGCAATTGGCCCAACCTTCTATGCCATAAATCACCAATATCTTGGCTTAGCACCAATTCTGCTTTGGAACTCAATGCAGCACAGTCATCTACCTCCAACTTGTAGAGATTCTTCACTCGAATCCCAATCCTCTTGGTTTGACATGGGGCTATGTGTCTGAGGAACGCCTTTCCTTTACTGAAGACTACATCATAACCTTTGTTTTCCAACATCATGACCGATACCAAGTTTTTCTTCAGTCCAGGCACATACTTTACATCAGTCAAGGTGAGAGGATCTCCATGCTCCCTCTGAAACACAATCGTACATTCACCTGAAACACGATACTTTCCATCATCGCCAATCTCTATGCACATCTGGAGGTCTTTCTCCTCAAAGATACTGAATAAACTCTTATCGTCGGTCATGTGGAATGAGGCTCCACTGTCTAGGTACCAAGCACAACCCGCCATCGATGAAACAATGCATGCTGTGAGGGTAAAATCCAATTCGAACTATGAGGCCAGTACCTCATCATTTGATCCTTTCGAGGATCCCTTCTTGGATTTCTTCAATGGACAATTAGTTGCATAATGGCCCACCTCATGACAATTAAAGCATCTCACTTTATATTTGTCAATCTTCTTCCCACCATCGTAAGAACTCAATTTGGAAAGGAAAGCCTTCCCTTTCCCTTTCCACGCCTTACTTGCTAAGGCTAGATTTTCTTCATCATCATGCTTAGATGAAGAACCATCTCTGGTGCTTCTCCTGATCTCCTCCTGCATTAGATCTTACCACACTCATTCCCAATCAAGCAGTTTCTCTCTTCCATTCACCGTGTCTTGGTAGCTATGCTAACTCTTAGGAAGACTGAGGAGAGCAAGACTCAACATATCATCATCAGCTTTCGTGATTTCGACGCTTCCAAGATCATCTCTGCAAGTGGTGAGCTTGTTCAGTTATGTAGAGATTGTGTCGCCCTTTTCACACTTTATTTTCTAAAGCTTGTCCTTCAGCACCAGCTTCCTCTGGTTGCTGCTATTCTGATATAGGTCCTTCAATGTCTTCCACATTGAAAACAGAGTCTCCTTCCCATGGAGACTCGAGATAATATGGTCTTGAACTCCCTCCAGAAGAATCCTCCTCACTCTCTCCACACATTTCTTCCATTCCGCCAATTCTTGGGCATTAGCGACTGTTGGCTTGGTGACTTCTTGATCAATCAAATCCTTCAAGCCATTTTCTTCTAATATCGCTTGCATGCGATCCTTCCATGCTATGTAATTTGAGTTGTCATACAGGGCATACTCAAGTCTCAAGCCATTGAACACCATTGGTGAACTTTGAGATGTGATAAGAAATCGATTTTGTACATACAATCCAGAACTTCAAACTTCGAACTTCTCCCTTATTTGTATATTGTTCTCCACTTTGATCACCTTTGCTCTGATACCATGTAGAAATTCTCACTGTAGATTAAACTGATTATGCAATGTACTAAAGAAAAATACTTAATCTACTTCTACAATTAAACTTGCGGAAGCTTAATTGATTTTGAGCAAGATCAAATAGGGAGAATAGACAACACATATGCCTGCTCCTCTGTCCTCCAAGCCTCCTATTTCCTTGCATTGTTTCTCTTGGGTGATCCAGCTGTAACCTGTGTGTTCCTCACCTCACACACTACTCTAACATCTATAGTAACTGCGCAATCCTCAAGGAATGAATTCCTTCTGCATGCAAGAGATATTCACATGGGAATATTCTAGCAACTGATAGTACATTGTCCCTTCCTTTAATCTCAACTGTGTCTTTTTCTACACTAACATGCATGAGTTATTTATGAGAGAATATTCAGTTATCTGGAGAACACTAGTTGCATGCATGCATGCATTAACTGACTGAACTCATTAGTTCCACATAAACTTGGAACTAATTAATTGTAACTTACTCAGTTAACAGAGCAATCTAATTACAACTCAAATACAACTCATCCTTATCTCCTTAATTAAGGGATAACTTCCTCAATCAAAGGGATAACTGTTGCATGTCTTCACAAAGACTTCATGTTAGATTTAATTTACCTCTCTTTATAATGTTTTGGTATGTACTCTTTCCTTAAATACTTGACTTTATCCTCTGATCTTTCATGTTTTCTTAATAATAAAGTAATATGAAATAAATTATTTTGAAAATATAATCTTATAATTCTTTGCCACATCATATCTATAATTTTCTAAGACATAGACCATGGCCATATGCATACATATCACAAAAGAAACATATAGTAGAAATATATAAACATCCACCTTGTGCCTCATAAACTTTGTTTTCATCATGCATGATATCACAATTTAGCCATTTATATAACAAAAAGTATCTGCCAAAATAATCATATCATGATCCTGGAATATAATGTAGAAATTCTCATTGTAGATTAAATTCATTATTCAATGTACTAAAGCAAAATACTTAATATACTTCTACAGTCAAACTTGTGGAAGCTTAATCGATTTTGAGCAAGATCAAACAGAACACATATAACAGAGAAGAAGATTCCACATGAAACACAGAAGAATACTTTGGGGAAAGCCTCAGCTAAAAACCCCGCTATCTGTATTATCATACAAGTGGAAATATCTCAGGATTGCAGAAAACTTTAGCTCTCAAGCTATCTAGCTCTCAATACAATTCCTCACTACTGCTCATAGATAAAATAAACAACATATATGCCTGCTCCTCTTTCCTCCAAGCCTCCTATTTCCTTGTGTTGTTTCTCTTGGGTGATCCAGTTGTAACCTGTGTGTTCCTCACCTCACACATTAGTCTAACCTCTGTAGTAACTACACAATCCTCAAGGAATGAACTCCTTCTGCATGCAAGAGATATTCACATGGGAATATTCTAGCAACTAATAGTACACTTCCCTACCTTTAATCTCAACTGGACCTTTGTCTGAACTGACATGCATGAGTTATTTATGAGAGAATATTCAGTTATCTAGAGAACACTAGTTGTATTCATGCATGCATTAACTGACTAAACTCACAATTAGTTCCAGAAAATGTTTGGAACTAATTTAACTGGACTTAACTCAGTTAACTGAGCCAACTAACTACAACTGAAATACAACTCATCCTTATCTCCTTAATTAAGGGATAACTTCCTCAATCAAAGGGATAATTGTTGCATGTCTTCACAAAGACTTCATGTTTTAATTTCACCAACTAATTAACTCAAAATGAGTTAATTAATTATTTTTCAAACAATTGGTGAGACTAAATTCAAATTTTAATTCAAGGACAAATTAAAATTGGAGTAAATCCTGAAATGCTATCTATAGGAATGTTATTTTTAGCATTTCTTGTTGCTATTTTGAACATATAATGTTGTCCAAAAACAATAATTTTGAAATCAGTCCATGCATAAAGCGTTTTCAAATGCGCTCAATAAACTAAAAGTATAGTGTTGTATTGTACATGCAATGGTGTCGAGGATAAAAGTAAAATGTACCCTATCCGTAGAATGAAAACATAACAACCAAAAGCTATCATCCATAAACGTTTAGAAACCAACCATAATAAAAATCCATGTTTAATATTAGATGCAACCTTTCCTCTGTCAACACTCTTTTCCATGAACACCCTACTGAAAAAAGTCATGTTGTGTAGAAAACAATATTATGTCAATTTTACAAGATAATTAATATTGAAGAATTCTTTATACTATTGTAAGCGCAAGTAAAATTGACAGAGGGAAATAATAAGTGTAGGGAAGGGAAATAATCATGTATGCAATAAACAAGAAGAAACATTGTGACAAATCACACACGATGTTTTGTCAAATAGGCTAGATATGGATAATGAAACAAAAACTACAAGACAATGACTATAACATTAATGAAATATTCAGGTCATTGTTGCTTTTCATGATTGTTTGTGACTTCAAGCATAACTCCCAATTGAGCCCGAGAACACACAACCTCAAGTGTCACGTTTTGTTCTTGAAATATAAAATGTATGAAAAGAGTGAGTATGCCCAGAAGTTTGAATTAGGCCAGTATTCAATGGATCACAAAGGCATATGAGAGGGGAGTTAGGAGAATATGTCAATGAATTAGGTGAAATGCATTTTTTTGTGGACGAAATGAGATGGCTAAGCAGCAAGTTTTATCATAGATATAATATAACCAATTAGGAAAAATATACTCGAGAAACATTAGTTTTCAATCTTCAATCACTCATGATTTTATGCCAGAAATCCCATTCAAGCTTGAGACTAAAGGCTTTGATTTTCATTTTGAAATGTGTCAAACATTGTTTAAGCGATAGAAAGATGATACAAATGTCGTGAGGTTTATATGATCTTGACTCCCAATGTTTATTGAAATATATGATAAAAGGCTAAATGGACAACATAGAGCATATATATACAATTGATTGTGGAACTATATTTTTTATTACTGTAAAAAAATATCACACTTTGACTTGGAACTGAGAAGTTTCAGAGGCTATGGTTTTGCTTTTATGTGTAGATAGTGTATTCTTATTCATAGCCATAACACATGTTATTCTCCACAATGTCCCATGCCGAGAGGAGATTGACGGAGGTAACCACATACCAAGCTTTCAGTTTGACAGCTAACCCTACCAAACCAGAGAGGGCTCTCTATATGATTTCACAACCAATGAGTGAATGGAAAATAATGGATTTTAGGCTAGATATGTTCAACACAGGTAGGTTTTGGAATTCTAGGTTTTTTTGATTGCTAGATCAGGAATGAGAAATAGGGAGCTAGGTCCAAGCCTCAAAGGGTTACAGTAGCAGGCATATGGAGGAGTAAGGTAGAAATGTCTTGTGATGGATCTGCGAGTTTAGTCGATGTAGTGTAGGGTTTGAAAATATTTAGAAGGTCTTAATGAGCATGTGTACCATGAATTCATTAATCAAGAAGAAAGAACACATAAAATATTTTCCACCAAAACGGAGCTTTACAACAAAGAATTCTTCTTATAAATTGTAAGGAAAATAATTGAAGAAGCTAAGAATGTTTAAGAGAGATGTATTGATTCATAGGAAACTAAGACAGAAAGAAAACAACATCACAAACTCACTGCATATGAATTCTTGAATAATAGCTACAACTGCTCCTTTGATTAGCTGAGTGAAATACAAGCTACAAAACTCTCACCTCTGATGTCCCACTTGTTCTATGACTGAGGAACTGATACATAAATACCAAAAACAACATCTCCTCGCTCTCACGGGTCGAATCCATGACTCTAGGAACTGCTCCATAAAGTTTTCTAACCAATCCCTATTGTATAGGGAAGTTAAAAACAACTTCTTCAATTAACTTTGATTCCAACCACTCTCATAAATGAGGCCAAATTTACATTAAAAACCACTTATAAAGACTAATCACCCACTATTACATCATATTTACACTAGGATTATTCAATTACATCATTTACATAAGTGAAAAATTCAAACTACGTCGAACTGCTAAAGAAACTAGCCTCTTGGAAAAAGCGTAGTGTGGGATGTAAAAAGCGTAGCGTGAACTTGTAGGCCACTTTTGGAGGCCTTCCTGAACTCCAAATTGAGCTCATGATAGCTCATTGGAAATATCTTTTTGTCTTCTACACAATGGAATCCTAAAGAACTCAAAAATACCAATTATAGCCCCCCAAAAATAAATTATCCCAAGACTAGTAAAAAAGCATAGCGTGGCCTCCAAAAATAGAGCAGAAAGGTGTCTTTTAGGTGGTTTTTGGGCATTTTGTCCCTGTAAAAGTTGATGATTTGAGATGAAAAGTGTCAAACGTTTATGTATAAGTCAATATATATATCCAAACATGTAGATTTTATATCATTTAGAGTCGTCCATAAAAAGCGTAGTGTGGCCCACGCTACGCTTTTGGCAAGGTGACTGTGCCAAAAATTGCCAAATTTCTGTGAAACTAGGGCTGGAAGTTGGAGCGATATCTCTCTAACCATAAATAGTTTTGAAAATATGATAGATTTTTTTTCCTCTGACACATTTTTAACAATAAACCCCTATCGTTTTCCAAGTTGCATCTCTGATTTTTCACAATCTGCTCTGCAAAAAGGTGACTAAAATAGAACATTGTAGTCAAACAAAGGCTGAAATGAGGAAATATCATTTCCAAATCCTGGATACCTATGTGAAAAGTGAGAGAGGTTTTTTTATAATAGCATATTAGGAACGAAAACCTCCTCCAATTTTCAAAAATAATTTCCCATTTGTTTAGAATCTTTCAAACACATACATGGAAAAAACAAAATATGAAAGATAAGCATGAGAGTACATCTATTATTAACATGATATGCATTTATAGTACATGGTGTGACCCTTGTATTCATATTCCAAGTGGTATCTTGCACTCCCTTTGGTTGTTCAGCTTCCACACCAACCCTTGGAGGATTAGGTGTCTGACATTCCCCCCCTTAATCCGAAGGGGTATATATGAGTCCATGAAGAGAGTTGTAATACAAAATGTGAAAAATTGCATGGAAGCACTAGGCTGAATGTGCTCTCTGAAATGTTGGTATAAGGGGTTGGTTTAAGGGTGAACACCAAAACTAAAACATTTAGTGTAGTTCCTGAAACGCTTCCAAATATGGCATGAAGCTGAGGTCTTCTGCTAGAGGAAGTGCTCTTGATGTTTTGAAGATGGAAACCTTCAACCATGAAAGGGAGGTCTCAACCCGCATAAAAGGGAGAACCTCACCGTGAAAAGGGAGGTATCGACATGTGATAGTATAAGGATGACTAACAACTCTGGAATTATTAATGCAATTCCTAGAACTCTTCCAAAACTGGCAAGAAGCTGAAGTCTTCTGCTAGAGGAAGTGTCACCAATTATTTGAAGAGGCATCACCAAGTAAAGGCAAGCTCAAGGGCATCTTTGTCTCTGGTTACAACTCTAAATCTGGTACGGTAGGTTATGGCTCAAGCTTGCTTGATGTGGCTTTGAAGCTTGTAGATGACCATCATTTCCCCCCCGTAAGATACAAGGTGAGATGATGGAGAAAACTCAACTGCAAGACTATTCAATACTCTAAAACAATTTCAGACATATGACTGAAATATCTTCTTGGTTATTGATGCCCATTGCCAAGAATCGATCCATCCAAGATGAATAGTTGTTCTTATGGGAGGCTTATTTTTAAAGCATATGTTTGAAGAATGACTAGTTTTATGACATTTCTTACATGGATGACTATCAAAATAGTGATATTTTAGATGGCCAACTCAGTCACAATGTTGGCATTTCACAATTTGTTACTGTTGTTGTGGAAGAGGGGCAGAATCTGGAACAATTGAAGGTGAATTGTCATGAAGGAATCCAACATTCTGAAATTGGATGGGCTTTGAGTAATCTGGAATGTGAAAGGAAACCTCCTTATCATATCCAAGTCCGGTTTTGAACTTGTTATGGACAAGCTATTCCCAAGGTCTGATGATTGGCTTGGGAAGTGTAGGCTGGACTTCTAAATCTACATTTACATCTGCTCTTGAATCAACCTCAACTTTACTATCTTGATTAGTTTCTGCACGCTAATGGGAGTCAATTTTTGACTCAAAAAGAGAATTATCCTGAACAGAAACAAGTTTAGAATCATGACTATACTTTTGTAGCTCCTCTTGCTGTAGCTGTGATTCAAGCTGCAAAAAATCAATTTTTTCATGTACATTTTGCAGACAAGTCTGGATTTATCAGAGAAAGTCTTTGTTGATTCGGATGGTGTTGCCAATAGTAAATTGTATCAAAGTCTTCAAGAACTTTAACACTTCATAAATTTGAGTCATTTTTTATATAGGCCAAATTTAAAATTAAAGTGTGTCAATTTCTATTGAAAATACACCAACAATAAGAGAATTAATCAATTTATTGTCTGTATAAATGGAAGCTCTCTTCCCTGTACTAAGATAAGGCAAGTATAGATAAGGCAGCCCAACGAATCTATGCTATCAAAAACCCCATGATTAGAAAATGTTGAACTACACGAAGGATGAAAGTGAATTTGATTCAAATCTGGAAATTTGTTAGTTTAATAAATTTCCTTCCCTACCTGCACATGAGTTGATATTTGTGGCTCTCCAGCCAAATCTTTGGCCTGCTCATGTGCTTTTGCCTTTTTCTTTTGCAACAATTCGTTTGATTTTTCCACAGCTAAAATATGTTTTTCTTTATCATCACCCTGTCAAATCACCTCTAGATGTCTTGCGCAGGTGCAGTGCTCTCCTTCCTCGAATCTTGTTTCCCTGCGGGACCCAATCTGTCAACCTTCGACTGTAGTGATTGATTTTCCTTTCCACTGCCACGAATTATGTCTTAAATTTGTTGTTCAGAGATGTGAAGCAAAGGAAGCAATACACACAACCTCTGTTAAATTCCCTTAATTGAAGCTAATTTTTCAAATAAAACTCAATTTTGAAATTGGATACGATGTGGACTACCGTTGCAACTTTCAAGGAAAATATTTTGCAAATTGTGTCAGATGTTCAGGATACCACCGATGAGCTTGATATTGGAGGAGGATCTGAGCGCAGGCCACTGGAAGGATCCACTGAGCAAAAGCCCCTTCTTGGCAATGGAATAGATTCCAATGTCAAGGTCGAGCTTGAGTGGTATAAAAGGAGAAATTCAAAGGCTTCAAAATGTTGAAACTTAAATTCAAGTGATTTTAGAAAGTGAGTGATTATATACAGAAAATTAAGCCGTGACAATCCAATAAATAACATAGATCACTACGCTTGTCATTGAGATGCCCTGGAAGCAACCCTCTCCAAGGTCTTCAATCGAGTCACTTCCATCCGAGCTTTCTATTCCTCTATGATCTGGTTCTAGCTTTTTCCTTGACCATTCACATCATTTTGTGATTGTTTCCAGCCCTGTTCATTGGGAGTAGTATTAGAATCAGTGGTTGAGAGAAAGAAATGCTATCAACTTCATTTTTTGAACCCTTTTGGGAAGAAATTGGATTCTCTCCTACTGCATGCCGATAGAGTTCATCAAATAAATCCTCTTGAATGTAATCATCTGCAACATATTTATTTGGGTCCTTTGATCCAACATCTTTGTCTACCATAACATCATCTACAGGGGAAGTCAGCTCCACAGGAGGCTTTTGTAGGGTTTTTGGATTCTCCTCTGGCAACCCTTTCTCTTAGGTCTTGAAGGAAGTTCCTAACATGTTTATTGGCACCTACCTTCTCAACTCTGTCAACGAAACACTAGAAAGAGATGGAAGGTAGCAAGCGAGAATGCCATTGAATGAAAGCCTTAATCAAGTTACCCAAATCATTCACCCCATGACTAGAGAGCAGGAGCTACACAAAAAGCCCGAGTAGTCCCGCACCTCTGAAGTGGTTCGAACCAATGTCATGCGCTCTCAAAGGTATCCATTCCATTGAAACTTCTCCAGATGGGCCTCATGCCTCCATGCGCTGGCTGTTCATGGAGCATAAAGATTGCAATTGTAATGGAAATTGAGTCAAAGATGAGGGGCAAAGTTGCAGAGATCCTTTCCAAGAGGATGAGCGATGCAAATGGAACCAATACACAAGGATCATCTACAGGTTAATGAATGGTAGAGTATATGTTATAATAGAGGCGTTATATGGTATGGCGGGTAGCCTCCATGTAATAGTCCACAATAAATGTCATTACACAAGGTCGGAGAAGTGTAGAGCAGCAGAGGTATGACCATATTAAGCAAATAAAATGATTATTTTCTGGGATAAGGTGTGGCCCATCCATATGCTCAAGTTGGTAATGATGATTTTGTGCGTTTGTTTAATGAATAACTCATAGTGGTGGAGGCATTGCGAATGTATGCATATTTTGGGAGAGAACTATTTTAGTTACTTACAAAGGGATGGATGCAGATGAATGGTATGGGAAAGAGGCAGGGCCACCAAGTGATGCTGCAACATAGTATTACCACACTGTTATACATTAAAAACAGTGGATTATAGAGTGGCAGTGGAAGGTATGACAAGCCAACGTTCAACGCATGAGGAGTTGGGATCTCGGTGGTACCTCCAGGAGATTCACTGTGTTATGTCGTGGGGAGGCCAGAAGCAATCAACAATGTGTTACAATATGATACACATTAATGCATTATGAGTCATAGAATAATAGCTGCACATACCAATCAATGCATCAATGTTCATCGCACCAGTGTTAAATCAAAGGCATCGCATCAGAGCAATTCTGTTGCACATTGAGAATGCCAATAGAGACAGACATGCTCAATGCATATAGAGAAATATGTAACCAACAATCACAAAATGTAATTCATGACAATGCCCACTCGCTCAGAAACACTCCTCCAAATATGCACAGAGAGGCCACAAATCAAATGGCTCAAATATGAGCAGGGCATGAGATCATCGGCATCTTTGATACCATGTCAAACACATACATGGCAGCAACAGAATATGAAAGATAAGCATGAGAGTACATCTATTATTAACATGATATACATTTATAGTACATGGTGTTACCCTTGGATTCATATTCCAAGTGGTCTCTTGGATTCCCTTTGGTTGTTCAGCTTCCACACCAACCCTTAGAGGATTAGGTGTCCAACAAAATCCAAGTTTGTAGTTGATCACTAAAATACTGAGAAACTCTCTTGTAGCAACTGTATTTTAGGCATTTATCCCAAATCATAACACCTATGCATAAAATGATGGAGGTTTGTAGGTTTTAACCCCGTACAGAAATTACCTGCATACGAATTCTAAATCACAGAAAAATAAACAATGCGAGAGAATAACACATAAAAAAACACATATGCACAGAGATTTTCCCCTGGATCCCAAAACCGGGACTACCA
>APFE030304733.1:0-14150 GCA_000404065.3 Pinus taeda | reverse complement strand
TGATCTGTGATCTGTTTGTGAGCGGTGTCCTTTTGGTGTTCTGTCTGAGGAACTTACCCTGTAAATTCCTACAATACCTTAGTAAATGCTTTCAAGCTTTAGGCTTTAGGGTGTAGGGTTCATAGGACCTTAGTGAATGATTTTAGGGGTTGTCCATTAGGATTTAAGCATTAGGATATAGAGTTTGGGGTTTGGGGTTTAGGGTGTAGGTTTTATAACACTTCAGTAAATTCCTTAAATAAACACTTAAATAAAAGTTACAAAATTTCTTCTAAAATGTTATAAAATTCTTAGTGTATAGGGTTTACCATTTGGTGTTTATGGTCTGGGATTTAGGATTTCGGGTTTAGGGTTTAGGTTTTAGGTTTTATGGTTTAGGTTTTATGGTTTAGGATTTATAACACTAAAGTTACAATTTTTTTTTTTAAATATGGTTTATGGTTTAAAGTTTATAACAGTTTAGTAAATGCCTTTAATAGACACTTAAATAAAAGTTACAAAACACATTTTAAAAGATATAGAATATTTTCCAACGTAAATCACATTTAGAAAAACCTTTGCCGATGTGTTTCGAACCAACTAGTGTTGTTCATCGTGAGGACAAGTTGAGGAGTCAGATCAAGGCTATCAATTATAGAGGGAGAGCAGATCCTCCGAACGGCTAGGTTGACTGGGTTGGCCATCAGTGGCTATCTACAATGGCTTAGAATAAAATTAAAAAATTAATAAGTCAAATGTATTAGTTATTCAATTTAATATATTTTACTTAGGTTACTAAATTATTCAATCCAACTCATTTATTAAATAAATTATAAATGAGTTGGATTGAATAATCTTAGTAACCTAAATAAAATATATTAAATTGAATAACTAATACATTTGAATTTTTAATTTTTTTATTTTATTCTAAGCCATTGTAGATAGCCATTGATGGCCAACCCAGTTAACCTAGTCGTTCGGAGGATCTGCTCTCCCTCTATAATTGACAACCTTGATCTGACTCCTCAACTTGTTCTGACGATTAACCACACTAGTTGGTTCGAAACATATCGACAAAGGTTTTTCTAAATGTGATTTACGCTGGAAAATCTTCTATATATTTTAAAAAGTCTTTTGTAACTTTTATTTAAGTGTTTATTAAAGGCATTTACTAAAGTGTTATAAACTTTAAACCATAAACCATATTTTAAAAATATTTTTGTAACTTTAGTGTTATAAATCCTAAACCATAAAACCTAAAACCTAAACCGTAAACCTGAAATCCTAAATCCCATACCATAAGCACCAAATGGTAAACCCTATAGACTAAGAATTTTATGACATTTTAGAAGGCATTTCGTAACTTTTATTTAAGTTCTTATTTAAGGAATTTACTGAAGTGTTATAAAACCTAAACCCTAAACCCCAAACCCCAAACTCTATATCCTAATGCTTAAATCCTAATGGACAAAACCCAAAATCATTCCCTAAGGTCCTATGAACCCTACACCCTAAAGCCTAAATCTTGAAAGAATTTACTAAGGTATTATAAACTCTAAACCCTAAAATCCAAAACCTAAGCCCTAAATGCTAAGCTCTAAACCCCAAACTCTAAAAAGCGTTAAACCCTAAATCATAAAAATCCCTAAACCCTAGAAAACCCTAAACCCTAAAAACCATAAAGCCTAAACCCAAGAAATCATTTTTTTCTTTTTTCTAAGTGTTTATTAAAATAATTTATTAAAGCATTATAAACCCTAAACCCTAAACCATAAGCACTTTATAACATTTTAAACCCCAAACCCTAAACCCTAAGCATTTTATTACAATTTAGCAAGTGTTTTGTAACATTTTAAAGACCTAAACCCTAAACATTTCATAACATTTTAATAAGTGTTGTAAACCTTTTAATGTTATTAAATATATATTGAAGGGTAACATAAACCCTAAATCTACACCTAAGAATTTTATAAAATTTAACAAGTGTTTTGTAACTTTTTTTAAGTGTTTATTAAAAGAATTTACTAAAGTGTCCCTCAAACCTAAACCCTAAGGATTTTATAAGATTTTAAACTTGAAACCCTAAGCATTTTATAACATTTTAAAAAGTGTTTTAACCATTTTTTAAGTGTTTATTAAAGAATTTATTGAAGTGTTATGAGACCTAAACCCTAAACCCTAAACATTAAATCCTAAACCATAAGCATTTTTATAACATCTTAAACCCAAACCCTAAAGCATAAAGCATAAACTCTAAACCCTAAGTATTTTATAACTTTTTAACAAGCATTTTCTTACCTTCTTTTGAGTGGTTATTAAAAGCATTTACTAAAGTGTTATAAACCCTAAACCCTAAACCATGAGTATTTTATAGAATTTTAAATCCTAAACCATAAAGCCTAATAATTTTATAACATTTTAACCAGTGTTTTGTAACTTTTTTTTTATGTTATTATAAAGGAACTTTCCAAAGTGTTATCAATCCCAAACCCTAAACCCTAAACCCCATCCCTAAACCCTAAGAATTTTATAACGTTTTAACAAGCGTTTTGTAACTTTTATTTAAGTTTTTATTAAAAGAATTTACTATGGTGTTATAAAACCTAAACTATAAACCCTAAACCCTAAACCCTAATCCTTTAATAACATTTTTAAAAGTTTTTTGTAACCATTTTTAAGTGTTTATTAAAAGAATTTAAGAATGTTTTATAAACCCTATAAAGTAAACCCTCAACTATAGGCATTTTATAACATTTTTAAAAGTGTTTTTTTTAACTTTTATTTAAGTTTTTATTAAAATGATTTACTAAATTGTTATAAACCTTAAAGCGTACACCCTAAAACCTAAACCCCACAACATAAAACCTAAACCCTAAACCCCAAGCCCTAAACCCTAAACCATAAATCTAAGAATTTTAGGACAATTTAAGAAGAATTTTGTAACTTTTATTTAAGTGTTTATTAAAAGAATTTACTAAAGAGCTATAAACCCTAAACCATAAACACAAAACCATAAACCCTAAACACAAAAACATAAACACTAAACCCTAAAACCTAAACTCTAAACTCTTAACCCCAAACCCCAAACCATAAAACCTAAACCCTAACCATTTTATAACATTCAAAAACTATCTTGTAACTTTTATTTCAGTGTTTATTCAAAGAATTTACAAAAATGTTGTAGACCCTAAACACTAAACCCTAAACATAAACCCAAAACCGCAAACCTTAAACCCTAAACACTAAGCCCTAAACCCTAAATCCCAAACCCTAGACCCTAAACCCTAACCTCCAAACCCCAAACCCTAAACCCTAAATCATAAATCGTAAACCCTAAACCTTAAACCCTAAACACCAAACTGTAAACATTAAACATTAAACCCTAAACACCAAACTGTAAACATTAAACCTTAAACCCTAAACATTTTATAACATTTTAAAAAGGGCTTTGTAATTTTTATTTAAGTGTTTATTAAAAGAATTTACTGTAGTGTTATAAACTGTGAACCCTAAATTGTAAACCACAAACCGTAAACCCTAAAGTATAAACTCTAAACCTAAAACCCTAAGCCCTAAACTCTAAATCCTAACCATAAACCATAAACCCTAAATGATAAATCCTAATAATTTTATTACATTTTAAAAAAAATATTGTAACTTCTATTTAAGTGTTTATTAAAATCATTTCCTTAAGTGTTATAAAACCATAAACCCTAAATTCTAAACACCAAACCCCAAATCATAAACCCTAAACCCTAAAACCTAAGAATTTTATAACATCTTAGAAAAATTCTAACTTTTATTTAAGTGTTTATTAAGAGCATTTACCAAAGCTTTATAAACCCTAGACTCTTAACCCTAAACCCTAAGAAATTTATAACATTTTAAAAAGTCTTTATTATAAGAATTTACTATAGTCTTATAAACCATAAACCCTAGGCATTTTATAGCATTCTAAAAAGTGTTTTGTAACTTTTATTTAATTTTTTATCAAAATAATTTACTAAGGTGTTATAAACCCTAAACCATAAAAACTAAACACTAAACCAAAAAACCTAAACCCTATATGTTAAGCCCTAAACCCTAAACGCTATACCCTAAAAGCCAAACCCTAAAACCTATACCTTATAATCTAAAACCTAAACCCTAATTAATTTATAACATTTTAAAGAGTTTTTTTGTTACTTTTATTTAAGTGTATATTAAAAACATTTGCTAAAGTGTTATAAACCATAAACCTTGAACGCTAAAGCATAAGAATTTTATAACATGTTAATAAATATTTGTAACATTTTTTTAAGTGCTTATTAAAATAATTTACTAAAGTGTTATAAACCCTAAATCACAAACCCTAATGTTTATGTCCTATATGACTATTATTATATGTTCATCTTAATTAAATAAATCAGAACTAGACTTAGTTGATCACATAAATAAATATTTCTATACATGCAACAATCACACATATAGAAATAAAGAGAAAAAGCATAATTGTGATATGGGAATAATTACACTCTCAAATCAAATTTTATTTTAAATATTCAGAGCCTACAAAGGAACCTCCATGCGTTGTCAAATGGATTATTGTATGTTATACAAAAAAAAATAGAACCACACTTATTCAGATGAATCTACTCTCTAGGAAGCACATAATTTTTCTTATTTCCGAAATTATTAACCTTTGCTACTCTCCTATGCTCAAAAATTTCTAAATGATTCTGTCTTGATATATGGAGTCTTTTTAGTCTACAATAACATGTCTATTAACGTCTATCATATTGTCATATTTTTTCTTTGAGATAGATAACTACTCTTCTTAATAATAACACTAATTTTGTTTGACTACTACTCTAATCCCCTTATATAGATAAACTATTTATGTATATGACCCATCAACTAGTTAGCTAATATTCACTCATTGTAAATGTTAAAAAATAGAAGAAAACAAGATATATTCTCAAACTGTCTAGCTCACATGTGAGGAGCATCACTTGGAGACTTCCTCTAGCAGAACACCCTACACATTCGTCATAAATCGTCAAGAATAAATAGTTTACATGCAAGTATGAGAGTTAGAAAAATCACCTATAGTGTAGGAACTAATTCCTAATATAATTCTCACACACAATTAATGAACGAACTCTCTTCAATAATACGTTCTACATTAATTTCAACCCTCCCCCTTAACGGAGAAAGGATTCACTAGTTCTCCCAACATCTCTTTAAATAACTCAAATTTAATTCATCCAAGGGGCTTAATAAAAATGTCTGCAACATTATCACAAGTATTACAATATTCAATATAAATTTGTTTTGACTAAACATTCTCTCTAACAAAGTGAAACTATGTATCACTATTCTTTGAGTTTTTATGAAACACTCTATTGTTTGAAAATTTTCTTGAGATTTCATTGTCACATTTGATAACTATAGGATCCTCTTTTTCTCCTCCGACATCATGAAGAAGTCTCCTCAACGAAACTTCCTTAAACATTTGTTGCACACACTGCTTGATACTCTGCTTCTTCTAAAGACAAGGATACATTGTTCTTCTTCTTGTTACTCAATGAAATGGCCCTAGACCCAATGTTGAATGCATAACATGTTATGGATCGTATATCATTTAGATTTCCATCCCGATCTGAATCTGAAAAACCTATCAATCTAACATCAAATGAATCAGTATATTTAATAACAAAGTCCAAGGTTCCTTGAATATACCCTAAGACACCATTTGCTTCCACCCAATGACTCTCAAGGGGCTTTGACATAGATTGCGCCAAAGAGCTGACTGCAAAAGCTAAATCAGGTCTAGTTGTAATTAGATAAATCAAACTCCCAACTAGTCGTCCCTATAGTGTTGAATCCACCTGCTTAGAACCATCATCATTATGGAGTTTAAGATTCTATTGTAACAATGCTAAGGAAGCTTTTCATTGATACATGTTGAAATTTTTCAATACGCTCCTCACATAATTTCCTCGAGACAAAAGAGTCTATCCAGAGTCCCTCCAGACTTCAAGGCTCAAATAGTAGTGTAACTCTCCAAAGATTTCCATATCAAAATAATCTAACATCTAAATTTTGATTTCTTTAATGAGATCATATCCATTTTCTATAAGAATAATATCATCTACATATAAAGAAATCAAAACAATTTGCCCCATTTTCATCAAACACAATATACATAGTAGGGTCATTCTTTCTCTGTTTATAACTATGGTGGAGGAAAAATGAATCAATTTTATCATACCATGACCTCGGTTCCTGTTATAAACAATATAATGTTTTTCTCAATCTACAGGCTAAATGTTCCTCCATTGTTTCACAAACCCCTCAGGTTGGATTAAATACACTTCTTTTTTCAATTGACCATTTAAGAAAATATGTTTCACATCTAGTTTGTGTATCATCCAATGATTTATAGTAGCTAAATCAGTTACCATTCTAATTGTGTTTAATTTAGATACATGGGTGAAGGTTTCCTCATAATCTATGCCTTCCTTCTGTGAATAACCCTTTGCCACCAACCTAGGTTTACATTTGTCTATAGTACCATTGTTTGCCTTCAAGTAGTTCAACTAAATCCCAATTTTTGTTCTTAAGTATTGACTCATATTCCTCTTCCATGGATATTCTCCACTCATCATATTGAATTTCTTATTTATAATTAGAGTGTTCAACAACATTTAACATACTACTTATAAGACTGTGATCCCTATACCTTGCTTGCAATTGATTTTCCCTACCTGATCTCCTTAGTGGTCAACTGACCTCAAATCTATTTTGATCATATCTTAGTCAATATTTGGAGAAAATAATATTAGATTATAAATTGATTTAGATAAATATATAATGAGATATTTTATATTAGTGTATGTTAGTTTTATACGAATATTATATGACTAACTATTTCAAATGTGTCTCAAAATAACACATTGAAAACTTATCTCCAAGAAGTGAATATTTTAACTCAAGTAAACTCTTGCATGTTAGGTTGGATGTTTTCTCATGGAAATCACAATGTTGGAGACAAAATTATTAATGGAAATTTAAAAATAATATTTTCGGTAACTGCTTAATGAAAATTTGGAAACAATAAGTAACTTAAGATGTCTTTATGAGGAGTTGGACAATCACTACACCAAATATTTCTCGCTGACAATCACTACACCAAACATTTCTCGCTATCAAGTTGGGTTGGGAAGAGACTGTTCATCCCAACAAATAGTAGACTGTGATCATGGCTTACCTCACTCTAATTAAAAATCAACACATATATTTGAAATTACATCAATGATTCACACGTATATTTGATGGGTTTATCACACAATCGTAGCCATGGATGACTCTTACTCTTAGACATTGTCTCTAAGATTTCAAGTGATAAGCATCTAGATCACTCCAGAAATAACTTGAACGGTTTGATCCATGCCACCTTCAACCAACTACTAGAGTTGCAAGTCTTAAATATTTTCTCCAATTTCCTCAATGCTGCAATTCCATCATTCTTAAGAAATATTATGAATCTTTTATAGCTTAAATTAAGCGACAATTTTCTCACTGGAGCCATGTTGTTTGAGCTAGGAAAATTAAAGTAGCTATAATATATATGGCTAGTGTATTGAGATTTCTTCAAAGAATTTTTTTGGATGTTGTTGCGTGAGGTAATGATTCTACTTCCTACAATCACTTCTATCATTTAATACATGCTAACAAATTATGTAGCACAATATGTTTACTCCAAATTTAGAGAAGGATGTTATAGAAGTAACCCTTACCATTTTTATGATAGTAGGGATATCAATACATGTCTCCATTAGCTCCTCATCATAATAAGAATAACATTAATTCTATTATCTCTTTCTTAGTTTATTCTCTTTCGAATGAGATAATTTCTCTTTTGGGCTATTGTTCTTAGTTTATATCTTCCACTTCTCTAATCATCTTTTTATGCAAGACAAAAATACTTTCTGCAATTGAAAATTGAGACATACACTTAAAAATTGAATGCTAAAAAATAATATAAGAAAAATCCTCAAAACATTTACTTTAGTGAATCCGGCAGATCTTTCTAGATACACTGAAGCAAAAATTGGAACTTATCTATACTACCTCCTAGGAGAATTCAGATTTCTACTCAGAAATAGGGAAAAAGTAATGATAATCACAATGTGTACCTTGTGGAAGTCATCAGTTTTGGTATTTTTGTAGAATCCAATCAACATTGCAATACATATAATTAAATTTGGAAAAAAATATCTATACTTTGTTAATTTTAGTGCATCGAGCGATAAAGTGGAAAATATCATATTGTTTTATAAAATCTAATATACATAAAATTAATGTTGTGAAATCGTAAGCATAATAGCTAAAATGGGCTTGACACATAAACATTAAGGCCTCAAGTTATCTAGAAAATATAGGCGATTATCATATCATGTAATGGGATAATTATGACTACTCATCAATATCATTACCATATATTGAATCCCATAAAATGCTTTTTCGATCAATGTCAATAGTCAAAATATCATGTGCATAATAAAACATTTTTTATATTCCCTTTTCATGGAATTTAATTTGAAGGAACTACACTTGATTCACCTTTATCTTCCTATGTCAAGCCACTTTAAGTATATATAAGTTATAGTTAATATGCTAAGTATTAAAGTTGATGTGTACTATGACTTTTAGAGTTACAATGTCTTTATCATGGCACTGTACTAGGGTGCATAGTTTCTAGAAATCATTGTGTTAAAGATCATAGCGCACTATAGTTTGCCTAATTTAGAGTTACTATGTTAAGGATTATAAAGTAATCAATGTCATTTTTTTAATGGTAATAGGGGTAAGAGGCCGCATTGTGGAAGGCTTTGTAATTCTCTAAGAGTACTTGTGATCACCCTAAATTAGGGGTTATATGGGTTATGGGACATTTCAATTTTTTGGCATTAATAATGGCTTTTGTTTAAGGGACACATATTACATTAGATATTATAGTGGTCATAGACTCATAGTGGTGAAAGGGAAGAGAAATAATTAATATATAGTGCAATGAAGAGTAATATCTAATAATTGGTTTATTATAATTAGTGATTTCAAAGATAGCCCTCCAAGATTTAGTATCTAGGGTTTTTTAAATGTCTAGGGTTTTGCAACTCTTAAACATATTGAAAAAAAATTATCCATAATTTTGAAAGAAATAATTTATTTGTATAATGTAGCATTCAAATTTTTCTAATCTAAGATTATTTGAAAAAAAATATAAATTAATTATTTTTTTATTATTAATTAAAAATAATACGAATTTTAATAGGGATTTTTGCTATTAAACAAACTAGCTTTAAATTTTATTTTAACAATTTTACTATATCACAAAAAAATACTAATTCTATTTGCTTATTCATAATTATGTAAATTCATTCTCATTATTGGAGATGTCATTGAGATGTTGTGTAGATAATGTTCAGAGAACATCCATGGCTTGGGCCGCTATATAGAGATTCAACTCTTAAATTTACCCATTAACTTTGTGCATTTTTTTGTGCACTTTCATGAAAGAAATTCACGTATTTTTTATTTTACCAACAATTTTTTAACAATTTTTTTTTTTTTTAAATCATTTTAGCTTTTGAAAATTTAATTTCTTTAATTTACTTTTGGAACATTTCCAAAAATGCAATTAAATATCCTTTCTAAATTTAGGTTTAAGTTTTGTGTTTCAAAAATCTATTTAATCTTAAATTTCCAAGAAAAAATTGGTTTAAGCTTTATATATATATATATATATATATATATATATAATAATATATATATATATATATATATATATATATATAAATAATATATTATATATATATATTCAAGAATATTAAAGATTTCTTCTTTCTAAATATGCTCTTGTCCTTTTTTTCTTTAAATTTCAATAATATAGTTAATATTTGGTAAATTTAACATTTAGATGGCTATTTTTGCTTTTTTGCACTTTCAAGAATGTAAAGCAATTGTAGAAAATAAGAAAACAATTTTCAAAATTAAATACCTGCAACTGGCCTTAAAAAGCTAATATAATTGTCGTCTTATAAAAAAAATCCATAAATAATCTCCAACAACATTATATCAAAATCCCATGCTAAAGCTCATAAATAATAGAAAATCATTTCAAACATTATGTTCCCTTCCGTCATAGTCATATTCTTTATTGCTTATCCTCCTTCCACAGCCTTGCGGACTGGTCTCGCTGCTTAAAAAAAAAATTGAAATATTAAACAACCGTACATGTACATGTAATAGGTGAAGATGGTCTTATTTGGAAGTTTGTCAAACTTGTCAGTTACTAAAGACGAATCACATGGAAGAATTTAGTGTACACATGAATAGTTGTGACCTGTCAAAGGATTTATATCACGTGAGAAGCTTTACCAGTATTGTAACCAGTCAAAAGATTTATACAACACTTTATATCAACATCTTTGGTCCATTATATTGTAACAAGTCACAGGATTAAACGCAGATGCGTAATTAGTTGGTGCGTGTGACACTTACAATTAATGCGATTAGTGGGTGATTGAGTTCATCCTACATTCAAACAGATTTATGCTAAGTAGTAATGTTCATTGAACTTTCAAACAAATTTATGCCAAAGTAGTGGGCGCCTGTAATTTGTTATAAACTTTCACAAGAAATGGTATATTCTTCTCTGACAATACCCGACAATGCCCGGTGCCTTTAATGTTCATTGAACCTTCAAACGAATTTATTATAAACTCTGACTAGAAACGGTATATTCTTCTCTGACAATGCCCGTTTCGTTCGCGTTCGTTATAGGTCAAGTTTGTTATAATTTATGCCTAGTGTTCATCGAACCTTCAAAGGGATTTATGCCCAGTAGTGGGCGCTTGTAGTTTGTTATAAACTCTGAAAAAAAAGTGATATATTAAGTTCGCAAAGGGATTTATGCCCAGTAGTGGGCGCGTGTAGTTTGTTATAAATTCTGACAAAAAATTGATATATTACGTTCGCTTTCGTTATAGGTCAAGTTTGTTATAATTTATGCCTAGTGTTCATCGAACCTTGTTCATCGAACCTTTAAATGGATTTATGCCCAGTAATGGGCGCGTGTAGTTTGTTATAAACTCTGACAAACAAGTGATATATTACACTCTGCCAATGTACAGTACGGTTCGCGTTGGTTATATTATGTAAAAAAACAGCATATTACACTCTAGTATGTATGGCGCGTGTACAACAGAAAGATGATCATGAAGTTTATTATTACACTCCAGTATTTATGGGCGAGTGTACAACATAAACGTGATGGTGGAGTTTGTTATATTCAAAAAACAATCTATCACTCTGGTAATGACACTTTGATAATGGCGTGATATATTATGGAAATTATGAAATTGGGAGTAACAGAAACCAAAAAATATATGGGAAGTATATATATGTAGGCAACCTTTATCTGGATTGTAGGTTCTTGGCATCCGCTTAAGTGGCCCGATCAGGCCCACCTCTCGGCATCCGTTTACATAGACTAACGTCAGAAATTATTTGTGGTCGGAAACTTTCACAGCAGAAAACCCTGCCCGTAACTTTCACGTGGTACGGGAACAAGAAGGTAGCACGCACGACTCTATCCACTGTAGAGTCCAGAGTCAGTTAGATAGTTGACAGAAATCAAGGACATCTATGATAGTCGAGAAACATAAAATATGGTCATCTCCCAACGTTTCATTTTCAAATTCAAAAGTTTTATGTGGAACACAATGTAGTTGCTTCCTACCGCTTTTAAAATAATTGAAATGCTATGAATCTAGCATAAGCATGAAGCCAACCTTTGCAACTCCACGAAGAGACTTGGTGTAAGGAAAGTGTATGAGTTTAATTTTTTTCAATTTAATTACTATTTACTGACTTACATATATATTGGATTGATTGATTTATTTAAGGGGAATTATAATTTTATTTTTGTAATTTTACTTTTTATAATCTGTATTTTTTTTTTAAATTACAAGCAAGTCTCATTATTGCAAAGAGTAGGCAATTATTCTAGTATAAAATTGTCTTTAAATGTTAGAATGAAGCGTAATTCTTAAACGTGTTAGTAACTAAGCTGCTTCTAAGGGTTTTGGAATAAGATCTCATCAAGAAAAGTTATTATTGATTATCTTGGTTTTTATGGTTCCACTTTTTCTCATATTACATTAACAATTTTACCAATATTGACAAACATTGCCCATAAAATAATTGTAGAGATTTTAATTTGTCCAGTGTATCTCTAAACTTCTTGATTGTATCATTTAACACGAAAGAAATGCCCAACAAATGTGGTAACACCAAATTTTTTACCATTTCACTAAAACAAAATTTTTCATGGAAGAAATGACCAACAAATGTGGAAACATCAGTCTTCTTGACCATTTCACTAAACCAAGTATTCCACAGAAGCAACTTCAAACAAATGTGGAAAAATCATTTTTCTTGACCATTTCAAGAAAGTGCCTTTAAATGTCCCAAAGTTGAGATAATTTTGGTGTGATTTGAGATAAGGTTGGTGTGGTTAGGTTGTGTTGTAGTTGGTACTCTTTTGAATAGTCACATTTAGTCTATCTACATATTTTCAATGTAATCAATTACATTTTGCTTTGAAGTAGCTAATGGATTTCAAAAGATCTCTTGTAAAAGCAATTTTGATTATAACCGAAAACATGAGTACCGTGAAAATTATTAAAAAAACTTATCTTCAAATAAATAATAAAAAGAATAGTCTCTTATAAATATCTCTTTTAAAATTTAAGTAATGAAGAGATATTATTAGATAACTTTAAAAAAACTTTAAAGGTTAAACCAATATTTTTTTTATACTTTTAAGCTTTTTATGATTTATGGCGAGAGTTTGATAGCCATTATTTATTGCTAATCATTATCATAGTCATTTGAGCTTCTATATTGTGCATGCAATGCAATATTTAATATGTATCCTAAGTCTCTTATGTGAAGTTTTTAAATTAATCTTTTATCCTATGTGTATTGAGCCAGTATAATTGTGAATCTTTTCATATATATTTGGTTGCTTTCTAATGTTTTACTCACTTTGAATTATATTAATGTTTTGAAAATGATGCTAAAAATAATTGGGTGTTTTTATTTCATTTTTCTTAGAAATTTTAAAAATAAATATAGTTTTTCATTTTTTATGGAAAAATGTTAATTGTCACCCATAACGAGATGTATCTTCAGAAGTTTAATTCAGCCAAAATAGCTTTCATCCTCATTCTTCCCATGAGGTTTGAACCTAAGCTAGCCAATACTACATCACATACTAACCAATGAAACTACACCTCAAAAGTATATCACATATCACCATTAATATGTATAACAATATTCCATAAACTAATAAAATATGCTTTCTTCAAATACATAAATATTTCATATTTTCTATATTTATTATATTATAAATATTTTATTTTTAATGTATTTTTTTATTAATTTTAAAAACTATTTAAACATTTATAATTAATTTAATTAAATGAAAATTATTTTGAAATATTATTGAAATTTTAAAAGTTATATAAATTTTAATATATTTAAAATTTTAATTTGCATTTTTATTAAGAGGTTGAGAATTTTGTTTTATTTATAATGTTATATAAATATTATGGTTTATCTTTTAGACATTTTTATTCTAAAAATCATGAAAGATAAGAAATATATTATAACTAAAAGTTTATATAATTAATTATATTATTAGTTTTAAAAAATAATTTTTATTTTAAATTAGTTTTATTGTTTCTAATAAATTGAACGTGTATTTGCAATTTTAAAATTTATACTTATAATAATTTTGGTTTTATAAAATTAAAATTTTAATGTTGATTCAATATAAATAAATATTAACTATTATTATTATATGGGTATTTTTTATGTAACTATTATTTATATTAAATATGTTTTTGTATTCTATAAATATATTGATGCTTAAAATTTATGATTATGGTATTTATTCATTTTGAAAATTTATTATTATTTTAATTTATATTATTATTAAAATACTCGTTTATAGTTTAAAAAAATTGAATAAATTGTGGATATGTGTGCTTATTTTGGAATTGAGTTTCTTGCATTTTAATTTAGTTATCAATAATTATTAAGTGGATAGTAGAATA
>APFE030304731.1:17232-43668 GCA_000404065.3 Pinus taeda | reverse complement strand
TGGTAATAAGCTTGGGATGACCCTTGCATTCCCTGCTGATAAGGTCTGGGTCCATGAGGCCTCCTTTGGTTGAGGAAGTAGAGAGGTTCAGTAGCCACCTCGGTCCCTAGGTACATGACTTTAAATCCAGGCAAGGTAGGTCATTGGTTGGTGGGATGGTCTTCCTCACAAACGAAACATACCTCTACTGAGTGTAATGGGCACTCATTCTTAGGGTGCTTCCTTGTGCATCTAGGACAAAAAATGGCCAAAGCCCTCTCAGCTTCTTCTTTCTTTTGCTGAATTTGGAAGGTATCAAGTTGCATGGAAATGGTCTGTCTCATTTCGCTCTTAAGGTCTTCCATCTGGTTAGAAAACTCATGCTTGGAGAAAGAGGTACTAGTTGAGAGATGATTCCCCCTACCTCTCTTCCGGGCTGCCCTAGAATGGTTTTGAAACACGGTCTTTATGTCCTCATAAGGTAGTTGGTAGATGTCTCCTCCAGCTAGCAGGTTAAGGGTATCCAGAAGGTCTTCAGGGACTCCTTGGAGCAGAACCAACTTCAGAGATTTCGGGTCAAGTGTGCACCTGTCCCATTTATAACTGAGTTGGAACCTCTCCTCATAGTCTTCCAAAGATTCATCGCTGCCCATGGTCATCCGAAAGATTTCTCCCTTACTTTCCTTGGACCTACAATAGTCTCTTTACTTGGCGTTGAAAGCTTGCTACATCTGAGCCCAAGTGGTGATACTGTTTCCAGGTAACCCCATGAACCAGTGTAATGCCGCATCCTTAAGGGTAGAGGGAAAGAGTTTTAGCTTTTTCTCATCCTCAGCATAGTCATAAGTTCAACAAGCACAACAAACTCAAACAGGAAGGTATTAGGGTCCTCAGTAGTCAGACCATGGAAATGGGGTAGCGCAGAGGGACTTATGTTTTTCATTTTCATGTCTCCATTGGTCTCTCAGATGGGAAAGGCACCCTCTATTCTCTCGTCTTCTCTTCTACCGTTTCGATTTTCAGCCATGGCTTCAGATGGAGTGTTCCCTAACTCTTCTTCTGCTATAGGATCTTCGTATATCTCAGGAGGTTCACCTATAGGTTCTTCTGGCTCACTGTCACCAGAGAAAAGAGAAGGTTGACTCAGTGATGTGGTGGGGGTGTTGGGTAAGAATTTGTTGTTTTTATCTTTGTTCCTACGAGGCATGAAATGGAAAGACTTTTTCTTGCTTTTTGTATTTTTTTTCTTGTACCTGCAAAACTAAAATAGATTGAACTCCAACTAACAACCTTACTGAAATGAAAATGCGGAATTGAAATGAAAGCAGGAAAGGACTAATATATTTTTCTCAAATGGAATTGCAGGAATGGAATGCTAAGCTATGCTTGCAGAATTGAAATTGTGGAATTGAAATGCTAATCTATGAAAGCAGGAAATGTCTACTTTACTTTTGCGGGAAAGAAATTGCAGAAAGGAAATGAAATAAACTACTTGGCAGAAGGTTGTAGGAGAAAATAGAAGATAAGTAACAATCACCAATACTCTGATGCTTCCCCAGCAACAGCGCCAAAAATATGGTGGGCTCCCGTATTGCAACAATAATGCTGCAACTCCTGGGACTCCCTTCTTTACTTTTATCAACCTGGTAGTTCGTAACAAACTTGGAAGCGACGGTGCTGTATGCACAAGTACTAGCTCTTGCCGCAACTGTCACTTGGTCAGCTGGCACAAGTCCGCTAGGGGCTTTAGCCAACTTCTATGAGCTCTTAGAAGAAGCTTTTAATTTATGGATGAAAGCTAACTCAAAGGAAGCTAATCTACTTGCAAAAAGAGATTGACAAACTGAAGGAAAGTGTAAACCCTAGCAAACTCTAATTCTACCATCTAGTCGTACTGATGCAAATATGAGAGGGAAAACTACTGAAAGAGATGAAATTACTTCTATGAAGGTAAAATACATGTGTTTAGACTACTTTTGTCCTAAGAAAGCATCTTTTTGTAATTTTTGACTAAGTTGTCAATTTTCTCATGCATAGGCTTGAATTGTGCTTTACTGTGCAGGTGTGGATCAAGGAAGAGGAATGCTTGGAAAAGGTTGGAAAGGTTCAAAGAGGGTCTAAGGAGTCCCTAACACTCCTCCAAAGAGTTTCACAAAGTTTGGCCATCAGGAAACCTCATTTTTGAGCTTCTACAGGAAGTCTGCAGGGGTTCTACAGGATGTTTCAGAATTTCTACAAGATGTTTCAGAATTTCTACAGGATGTTTGGAAATCAGTTTTTAGGGGATGTATGAGTGAGGGAAGGTGCATGGATGGACCTGGAGGTAGGATAGGGGTCTAAAAATGGCCTAAGGACTGGTGGATGGAGCGGTGAAGAGGTGTGGAAGACTGACTTGGCTTGAAGAAGGCTAAGGCAATGATGAGCAAGAAGGTAGGGTGACGTGGACAAAAAGGATAGATGGGAGATGAGAAACTTAGCTAAGAGACATAACAGGTGGCTCAAATGATACTTTGGGTGGATGAAAGAATGAGGAGATGCCCTGCGTGGTGTACCTTGATCAAATCAACAAAGGCTGAAAATGATCAAATCTTGAACTAATCTAGTCTAACCATCAACAACATAAATGAACAACAACTTTATTTGGAAAGTAAACCTTGTACATCAACTATGCAAAGAAACATTTCAGATGTCCAAACCCATGACTAATCTCTGCTAATGAAAACAATACACTAAGGATTGCATGATCAAGCAAACTAGTGTTTTTGTTGAGGTAGCACTGTTTCCTCAATTCCAGCCCCTAATCCAATAAGGATGAGGTGAAATCAGGAGTGTGGTTTTCCTTTTCTTGGAGGTTTTTCTGTTATTATCCTACCAAAGCACCTAAAGTAGTGTCATTCATAAACAGTGATCTATTCAAGCAACATAACGAAATCTACATAACAGAAATATGTTCAAATGCATAAAGGAAAACAATGATACGTAAGAGAAAAGTAACAGTACAGAAAGGAGGCCCTAGGCTCTCAGGTTGGGCCCAACCCTGAGAGCTATGGCTCCTATGAAAAACTCAGATTTGATAGGAAACCAAACTGCTTCTCATTATCCAAAAATAATCATAAGAGTCATGCCAAAAATGGCTACAAAAGAACAAAATAGGACTGGCAGCAGTGAGGTGCAAAATACGTAATAGTTTCAAAAGTCTTTTTATGAAGGCTGAGGCCTCAACATTTATACATCACGAGGGACCTAGCTGGCCTCCTCAATTTTTGGAACTCGGCTGTCAAACTGTGAGTTAAACAGTCCCTTCTAAATTCTGCTTGCCTGCCTTCTAGATTCGGTTCGGTGGTCTTTGGAGCTCAGGAGGAAGGGTTATTTAATGCCATAGGCAACCCCCCTTCGAATCCTCACCTTAGGCTTGGCTGTCTTATAGCCCATGATTGCTTTGACTTTTCTCCAATATGGGTCAAAAAACCTAAAATAAGCACGTGTTAACACCTGGGAAAAGCGACTTCCCTTATTCATACAAATGATAGAAACATACTGAAAATAATGCATAAACTATAGAAAATGAAGGATTTGAACAAGGACTGAACAAGGATAATTAGGCCAAATGAGCCCAACAAGTTACCAATATTGGGGCTCATCAAGCATCTGTGAGGATTGTACTGAGAGCTGGCTAGCTGTGAGAGCTAAGGCTTTGTATAATTCCTATGTATTTCCACCTTGTATGATAATATAAATAGCGAGGTTTTTAGCTGAGGCTTTCCCCAAAGTAATTTCATGTGTATTGTGCCATTGATTCTTCTTTTTCTGGTTATATTGTTCAACTCGATCTTTAAGCTTCCACAAAATTGATAGTAGAAGTAGGTTATAGTATTCTACTTTGAATTGTATTGCATTATCGGGTTCACCTACATCCGATTTTCTACAGAAAGAGCTATATAATTTGGGCACAAAACAAATTACCCTGTAACAGCCAACTTATCAGGGTTGAAAATGCTTTAAGAAAATGGTAAATCTTTGTTAGCTACCTCTCACCCTTGTTCTCTCGTCTGTTATCGTCTTTGCCAATGTCTAAGAGATCACCTCCTTGGTCATTGTTGCCTTTCTCCTCACATGAATGGTTGGCACTAGGTGCATGAACTGAAGACCAGTTTCCCATGAGCCAAGAACATCATGTCATAAATTTCTCACAGAACTAGTGCCATGGTGTATATATTCTCATTGTATCAGAGACAAGGCACACATATTACCGTATAACATAGGATCGTGACAAACGGATTTGGAGTCCATAAAGCAAATGTTGTGGAGGAAATATCCCACCTGTGGTGAGGGAATGTCGCAGGGGCCACAAAAGGGCACAAAGTTGAGGCTACCCAAGCAAGAGCTTGCAAACAAAATACAAGTTTCCATATTAATGTGAAAGGAATGAAAACTAGTTAACATGTGTAGCTACATGGGGTGGGATAGCCACACCATCTACCCCTCTTAAATGTGATGGAAGGAAGTGAGGTGGTGGGCTCACCCATCCCCTCCTCCTCAATTTACACTACTTCAAACACCTTGATTGAGGAGTGTCTAAAATTTTTAATAATATTAATTTTTATGGTTAGTTAAACGATTTCCATTAAAAAAAGAAATGACTTAAGTGATAATAATGTTTAGGTATATGTTGAATTTATGTAGTATTATACCTTTAAGAGAGGGAAAGTATAGTTTATATAGAGATTTTATTGAGAGGTTATCTTTTAATTTGTTTAAAATGGTGCATTAGGATGGTGTAATTATTGCAAATAAATAAATATTTGTAAAAAAATTAACAACAAAGATTAGACTCTATTATGAATAAATAATATGTGATGTAATTGTTATATTGATTTGTGCTAAATTATTGTTATGAATTATTTAGATATTAGAAATGATTGGTATGTGATGTAATTTCTATAATCGTTTGGGTTAAATTATTTTTCATTGATGTACATTTTATAATATATATTAGAACATAATCTAATATTACATCTTTTATTTCACATTAATTTAAATAGTATGTTTCATCTTTTCCTTTCTAATTTTAAATAAAAAATACCAGGTTTTAATAGAATTTGTCATTAATTCTTATTGGAGTGGACCATTACATTACACCTTTACTTTCTTTTGAAATTTTAATTAATTATGGTGCATTTCATATGTTCATTGAAAACTTATTCTTCATCATTGAAAACATAATGCTATCTTCACAACAATAACATATGAATATGAAAATGCATTTGACTAAAATTTAGTAAGTGAAAATATAACATTATCATTTATAACTTCAATGAATATATCATTGGACAGATTTCAACAATTAGAAATAAGATTGTTATTTGAATTATTTATCATTCTTAGATAATAGGTAGATTAATGGGTCTTTAATTTTGAAAACATAGATTACTTTTTTTGAACATGTTTTGACAAAAGCTAACAAATTCCTTTTTAAAAGAGGAAGTACCATATATTGTTTTCGACATATCTTCACAAAAAAAACAAGTTCCTCTTCAAAAAAATAAGTAACCATCGATCTACTTAAAAAAATAAGTTTTCTTGTGATTTTATTCCATACATCTTTGTTGAGGAATTTGAAATCATTTGTCTTGTTATTTTACATAGTTGGTAATTTCAACTTGCTAGCTGCATGACAACCTCTCCATACTAATTTCTTAGTTATTGTTTTGAACCTAGTCATTGACACTTGAAGTCATAATCCCTATGACTCCATACTTATAGTTCTAAATGTTGGCATATTAAATATTAATTGACCCAATCACCCAAGAATGCACTTTCCCTAAGAGGCCACTATCTTTAATGCACGTTTAGGGAATTGAATGTTAACAAGTGGCTTGAGAGGAAACTATCTTTATGGTGCATAGTTAATTTATAACATGGTTTCTTTTAAACTTCTAAGTATTAATCTATTTAATGCAATTATCTATATTTTATTTTTTCATAAAGTTAAGATTTTATTTATTTATTTATTATAAGATATTTTTAATTTTTGAATGTTAAACTATTTTCTTATTTTGATTAAGATATTTTTTATGTATTACAAGTTTTTTATTTTTTATTTATTGTAAAGTAATATATAATTGTAAAATAATTTTCTTTCATTATATATAATATATATATTATATATATATATTATATAATAATAATTAATTTTAAATTTAATTTTAAAATACAACAAATTAAATTATTAATACAGATTTTTAACCAATTAACTAAAAAAATTATTATCCAAACTTTTTATAAGTAATTGTTATTAGGGAAAGCAATAGGGAAAGCAAATATAACCAACTTTGCTTAGATTGGATACTTTTGTGATTCATGATTTAAGCCAAGATCTTCTAGAGAAATCACATAGAAATCTTAGTGTCGTCGATTTATATCAGAGATGCAATTATAAATTTGTTAAAGTATCCAAATAAATAATTAAAATAAACAATTTATTTAATTAATTACTTATCAATTTAATTTTTGTTTTTTAATTTTTATTTTTATTTATCCATCATTTTTGACAATTATAATATTTTATCTTATAAATATAAATTCAACCATCTATAACTCTCTATAATTAAAATTATATTAATTATTGTTTGTTTAAAAGCTATATTATTTTTTAAAAAAGATAAATAATATATAATAATATTAATAAACCCATAAATTCAATAATAAAAACAAATTTCACATATAAATAAAAAACCAAAACATATAAAAGAAAATAAAGGAGACCATGGACATATACAAACCCATACAAATGGGCAAACCAAGAGAGGAGATGGAAACAAAGGAGGGGAGAAAAACTTAGGGGCTTAGGAATAAAGGGAAGGGACCCACTAATTTCTTATCTTCCATCCATCATTCCTATTAAGAGTACTCATTCTCTTCTCAATTGCGATGGCTTCCCTTAATTTATAGTGATGAAAATGATCAGCGATGACCTTAGAATCTTCTAAATGAATATGGTGTTTGGGGCAAGTCCTACAATGTGTCTAATTTATAGTGATGGAAATGATCAACAAGGACCTTAGAATCTTCTAAACGAATATGGTGTTTGGGGCGAGTCCTACAATATTTCTAAGGTCCGTTGCGTATTTTTGGATTCTCTGAGAAATGGAATGGCCATAATGTAGAGCGTTTCACAAGAACATGGAATCAAATAAACACCCTTCATGTTTTTGAGATCCACGGAGTCTTTGACTAATATTAAAAAGTCAGAGACCTTGTGGATCCCAAAAACACTCAAGGGCAGATACTAAACCATTCATTGACAAATCAGATAAACATGACAAAATGTCATAAAGATGTTGCACCTGGAGTTGTTAAACATCATCAGTGATAGGAACCTTCGCCATGGTTTTCTAGAATCAATTGCAGGAGTGAAATCCCAATGTACCATGCGGCTTCTAAGCTGCATCTGGCTGTAATTATTTTGCAAATTGGTTTCACCCAGATTTTGACACAATGCATTCCGTGGAATACAATATTGTCGCAAACTCGTGGTTATACAAGTACAATTATTAAGATTCATGGAGTGGAGGGTTGTTGTTGCCTGCTTTTGTGTGAAAAACAAATAGATGATCCCAAATCTATACCCATGGGCTCTATATTACAAACAAATAGTAACAGACAAAAGCAAGTCCTCTCGCATAAATTTAACATAAAGAAATACAAAATCCCCAATATCGAAGAGAAAAAAAGAGTAGATACAAGAAACTCTTACAAAATTGAAAAAAGAGGGAGAAAGAACTTTAGAAACAGGAGGTTAGGGTAAATACTAAAAACCATCGAGCACAAGCGGTGATCCTGAGAGGCGAGGTTTGCAGGGGTTGAGGAATGTTGCAGGGAACCTCAGTGTCTACTTTGTAGAGGCTGTACAATTTGAAACTTTCTGAGACAAGTTATGGATGCAATGGAAGAAACCGCCACACCAAACCATCCTCGTGGCTCAAAAGACTTCCACTGAAACCGTTTTTTGATAATGCTCTCCATTGATTCAGAGGTAATGCTTCTGCTACTTCTTCTATGATGATAGAATAATACTGATTCCTTTCTTTAATTTAATCATAGCCATGCTTAAGCTAAACTAATGTTCATGTTCTCTAAAGCTTTTAAATTGACACCCATTCATAGAATAATATTCATTGATTCAAAGATGGGTATGAAAGGATGAATTTCGTTGTAATCTCCACCACAAGGGTAATAGATTTAGGGTTAGGGTTAGGGTAAATCAATGATAGACACAGTCACATGCATAGTGAAGGTTTTATTTAAGAAATGGATAACTTGGAAATTAGGGGATTATATAGTTATCGTTTACCAAAGAAGGATTTGACGTTTCTGCATGGGTGTGGGTTTTCAGTTTGAGGATTTGTGTATGAAAATGCATTCCAAAGATGAGGACAATGCGAATGGCAACAAAAAAACCATGGATGTGGTGATAGTGGGTAGGTTAGTTGGTTTTAATTTATTAAATTTAGTTGGTTTTAATTTATTAAATTTATATTTTGTTTTCATAATCTATTAGGAGAAAATTGTGAATATGAACTACTACAATTTGTATGTTATAGCTAGGGTTTTAATCTTTAATAAATGTATTTAAGCATTATATTTTTTCATGACTTTGTACTACACGCTTATCCCGCAACCCATTCGTGCACATATTTCTTTTCTTATACCCTCCATTGTTACTTGGGCTTGTTTTGATGATTTTTTCTCTTGATTTTATATGATACACGAAGTTAATAATTTCATTGTTATTATATGTGTGTTGAATCATCTATGTATTGTTGTATTTTGGCCCAAGTTATTTAGTTACATAAACCTACACAACAGTTGTGATTTTTTTATAAATTTCCATTCATATGTACTAGGCAGACTACGGCTAAGGAAAGGTTTCATATTCCCCACGAGAGAGGTCTAGATGCAAACATGGTATGGAAGCAGAAACGAGTAAATATTTTTACATTTCTTGATTTTATTCTTATACTTTATGGATGTCAAGTCATGTAATCATTAATGATAATCATACTTCTCCCCCTTTCATGTAGGTCATTGGTTCTATCCTGGGAGGCATATGTTTCCAGTCAATGATTTATACATTCCTCATACACCAGCTGAGGAAAAGGCACAACTGCATCAGGTTAGTACTTGTTAACAAAGAAAATTTAAGGCATGGGTCTAAAGTTTTAGACAATGCACCATTCAACAACTTCATTTTTAGGCCTTATATAAATCCAAAAGGACATCAAGAACAAGAATAGATAATGCAATTCTATCAAAGTTCATGGAGGATGCAACTAAGATGTGTCCATGGCTACATTGCTATGTTCTTGAGAAGCAAGCACAACTGTGACAAGTTAGTATAAATTTGTTAATTGAAAAGTTAAGGTGATGTATTAGGAAGTAGATTAATGGCACTATATCATTATTGTGGTTTAGTCTTGTTGTTCTCTTTGTGCAAGAGGTTCACGGTGACTTGTGCTAGTGAGATTTTAACCAGTCTTTATTTTTAATGTAACACTCGATATTTTATATGAAGATGAAAAGATGGGATGATATTCTTACATTCCCTCTACAAGAGCCATTCACTAAAAAATTCTTTTCATCCCACCTTACTAGGTTTAAGGTGGAGGGTTTGTCTCAAAGTGTTGGTCATGTTTCTCTATTTTGATTCTCCAAAGTTGAGTAATTTGTGAATGGAGAGTGTTCTAGTATTAAATATACTACAAGGTTTCATGTTGAAGAAAGATTGAAAAAAGAAAAATGTAGTTCATATTGGCCAAGAGTTGATGGCTACCTAGAATATATATTGTAAGTTTATCTTTTAAATTTCATTGCATCATTATTAATATTTTCTATGATCATGACAAAAATGCATTTCATGCATGTGGTTTTGATCAACATATGTATTTCTTTGTAAATGCATAGATATTGGTGTTATTATGTTCCTAATGACCACATGAAGACTAGAACCTTAGAAAGTTTATTAAACGTCTAATAAAAAATGTGTTGGATGACTTAACACATTTCTTTAAAGGGTGATAGCTCAATGGAAGAGCTCTTGTCTTGCACGCAGGAGGTTGGTGGTTTGATTCCATCATGCCCTAACATGAATTAATCACTAAAGAAACAAAAATATTTACATTCTATATTTTGTTTCTAAAGAGAATTTTTCATTGTCTCGAGAGAGAAAATAACTAGGATTAAAGACATATTATCTTTGTAGAAACAATATGTTTCAAAATGTACCTATAGTCTCTAGAGAGGAAAAAATGAATTTTCTTTTAAGAGCCGATAATACTTGTAATCAATATTGTCTTTATAGAGACAATTTATGGAGGCACTCACTTAAAGACAATTTACAAGTCTTTTTTTTGTCTAAGTGAAGACGCTTTACTAAAAAATTATCTTAAATAGTGTCTTAAAACCCCCCTTTACATAGTAGTGGGTACTTTGTTGATTGATATCTCATCAAAGTCAATATTCAATCAATAGACTTCACAGGCATGGTCATTGTTGTTAATAATTTGGCAACGACATATTTATTAATTGTACAAAATTGGTGTATATGCATTGCTATAGTAAACAATATAATTAGCACAACCACATTAGTAAATGTGGTTGATATACACCAATCAATGCCATTTTCATAGGCCCATTGGTGTACAAAAGGTGGAAACTAGCACAACCACATTAGTAAATGTGGTTGAAATACACTAATTTGTGTCATTTTCATATGCCTATTGGTGTGCAAAAGGTGGAAAATGCATTCCAGTATATCAACCACATTTACTAATGTGGTTGTGCTAGTTGACTAGTGGTGTGAGTGGGGAATATTAGTAGACAATGACTGGCCATGATTTCCCATGTTTGATCATGCTCAAGGATGGTTGACCATGGCTGACTCTCGTTAAGTAGGATGCCTATGGTTTGACCATGTTGACCATGGGTGAACATGGTTTGAAAAAAATGGCCATGGTTGACTATATTCTTCTATGATAAATTATGGTTTCCCATGTTAAGAATACATGACCATAATTAACCATATTTTTCTATCATAGATTATGGTTTCCTATATAGAGAATAGATGACAATAGTTGACCATGTTCAACTTTGGAAACCCTCCTCAATCATATTTTACTTTCTTTGACCATGTTTGACTATTATATTGTTTAGTGGCAAACATAACCATGGAAACCATATCATCTGACTTATCCACTCTAACTGTTGATCCAATAACTATTTCTGGATAATAATTACTCGTAGAAGCATTAGAGAAATTTTGAGGTCTAAAATGGGCCTTACAACAAAAATGTACAACCAAAATCAACTTTATAAGAACCAATATAATACAAGATTATGATGTCAACAATCGGGGATGATTCACCATTTTTGGAGTAAAAAAATTAAAAATATTAACAAATAGAAAAACAACAAAGCTATTTTTTCAACTAGTATTTTCAACTGATCTCCCTATGAATTTACCCAAATTTCGAGTGGGAGCACTCTTTAGATGAAAAATTTAATTCCTCATCCAAGGACAACACATGTTGCATACTTTCGATACAACATATATTTAATTAACAATACATTCATGAATAAATATATAAACACAAGCTTAAACATGAATTATACCTGTAATCCACATAACAACTCAAATAATAACATGTAATTCTTAAAATTTTATATTATCACCAAAGTATTTCTTATTCATTAATTAGTTATAATTACCTTAAACATTTATGTTAAAGTAATTGTGTTATGAACAAAAGACATAGAATCCTTCGTTAATTCTAAAATTTTAAGAATGTCGTAATTGATAATAAAAGTAAATTTGTACATTATTAATATAGTTCTCAAGTTAAATACAAAATTAGAAAAAGAAAAAAAGAATATAATTGGCATTATTCATTATGGGCTATGAATAAGTCAGAGATATGTGTCTTGGGAATAAATAAATCCAATGTTATAGCCCAATTAATGTCGGGGGAAATATATGCTAACCATTAGATTTATTTAAGTACATTATCCAATGGATGGCATATACTGCCCTGGGCATTAATGGGGATATAACATTGAATTTATTGATGTCCACATGCTTTAGGATGGGTGGCAGGTTTTTTGTATGCAAACGTTTCAGTTTTTGGGCCTATAGTTTGTTGGTTTCACTTTTCATCTGGGGAACACAATTTTCCTTTTTCCTTTTTCATTTTATGTTTTCATGTGTTATGCTTAGATGTTTCTCGAAAGTTGGGAACAAATCTCAAGAATATCGTTACACACTTAATATAAGTAGAGACTCCAGAACTTCCAAATCATGCACGTATCATCTAGATCTTGTGCTGGGATGGGGTCCCTATTGGCCAGATAAATTGATCTTGTAGACAAGACTGATCTCCCTAATATCAGAAGATAGTCTAGCAAAAAGCAGACAAACAAATCTATCTTTCTCTAGACATATGCGATTTATAAATAAATACTATAGAGGTGTTAAGATCCTACCTTAGATCCAACGCTTGTTTGTAGTAGCCATCCTTCAATCCTTTGAAAAAGTTACCTTTGAGAACCTGCAATCACAAACAAGAAAACATTAAATAGCACCTGCATAGCAAATATCATAAATCATGTCTATCATGGTGATCAAGGAATCCATAAAATAAACCATACATCAACAGCTTATTGAGAAAAACAAACTTATTTGTATTAACTTTGAAGTAGAATAACCTTACAACATTTTTAGCCTTGATGTTGAAAAAGCTCTTCCTAGGGTCCAAAATAGGAATTTCCTTTACTTTGACAAGCCTTGCACTCTTCCAAATGAGATCCTAGAGGTATGTAATCTCTCCTCATAAAAACTCAACTAAAGAAGACTAAGTTCCAACAACATTTCACCTCAAAAATATTCAGCTTTCAACCTCTTTAATAACCAGCCCAATGCTTCATTTTATACTGCAGAGGAAGAAGGTTATAGGTCCACCTACGAAGGGATAGAGTCCTCCTTCAAAGGGATAAGCTCCTCACATCAAGGGGTTATCTCCTTAAGGTATGGGATGCATGAACTTTAAGAGAGCGGAATTTCCACCTCAAGATTCCTTCCAGAAGCTTCTAGAAATGACTAAAAGTGATTTTTTTAGAATATATTCTCACCTTTTAACTTTTACAGGGGTCCACACCCATAACAAAGAGACAAAGCAGTCAGGTGTGCAGGAGAAATGACCATTAGGTGCGGAACCGCAGGTAGTGCAAAGAGAAAGTGCAGAACCAGAGTTTTAGAGACTTTTGAGGGCTTTCTCTTATTTTCAAGGCTTGATATGAGGAATTGAGGCTTAAGACTTGCAAAGGAGGAAAGTATGAGTGTTAATGGACTCACATAGATTGCAGAATGTCAAGGTGACAATTTTTTATGCAACAGATTGCCCCCTAAAGTGTGAAGTCTATAATAGATGAAGATAGAGTTTGTCACCTATGAAGAGTGAAGTACTTTATCATTTCAACGATCATCCTGTGGACACCCCAGTCAAAACCTATAAAAACATTTAATGCAAAATATATATATGTGAATATATCATCGATGAGGTAGGCATTCCCATACTCAGATCAAAAATGACTAGAAGACTGACTAAACTATTCTGATACAGGGATGATTTTGTAATACATCAAGAGTATAGACATGTGTAGACACAGTATGGACACAACCATCTATTTATAAATAGTCCATTGTATAATGAATAGAAAAATTCCTAGCAGCATGGATGGTAGAAACTAGATCTAGGGTCTTGATTTCCACTTCTCGAACTAGTACGATTCTATCCATGTGAATGAATGTGTCGAAGTCGAACATGGAAGAAACCACTTGATTACCATTCAATGATGTGAACTGTTAACAAGTGTGAGAGAAACCACCAGTAATGTCAATGTCTCTCAAAGTACCCAGTACAATCCATGAAATGTGAATAAATGAGCTGAAGTCGAACATGTCATAGAATCCTTTGATCGAAGGTCAATGATGCAACCTATCATCAAAGGCGAGAAGCCTGCCATTAGGGCATGCAGATTTCAAGGTACTGACAATTTCTGGATCATCTTTCTAGATAATGAGTTGGAGTCAATAGAAAGCGATATGTCGTAAGCAAGCCCACAACACGAAATCATACATCAAGTTTTGAAGAAATATATTGGTAAGGACTAACTTAGGGATGGCCAAAAATGGATGACAAATATTTTGCAAATGAATGGTTTATTTGAATTGACCTCTTGAACACATAATGACACTACAGATGGGTTGGTGACAATTGACCCAAAGCTAATACCCAGAAACCGACTGAAGACTTTCAATATGGTTTGATTAACTGTTAGGCAAAGGATTTCCCAACCCAGGTGAATAAAAGTGTCGTGTTCAAGAGTGGTTAACGACTTTTCTAAAACACAAAGTGTTGCAAACAGGGTCATTTTTCTCTCTTTTCCCCCACCATTTCTGGCAAGTACCTCTTTATTTTTGATAAGCTTGAGGAGGATAACATTTTCTTGTTTATAAGCTCATCCTTAGGATGAGTCCAAATTAGTTTAAAATTCAAACCCTAAGAAGGAGTGGTTCGTTCCTGCTTAAAATTAAACAGGTCCTTTACTGTTAAATTTTAATGAGTCCAGGATAGGAAAAAATCGGCGTTTTTCAATTTTAGGGAGTCGGAAGAAAAACTTAAGAAAACTCCATGGGTGTCCTTTTTCGTAAATTTGTTTCCCTCAAGCCTGAAAAAGTATAAAATAATACTTGAGAGAACCACTTGACCATTACGATCAAGGAGTACTTTTCATAATTAGTGGCTCCGATCCGAAAAAAGTAAAAAAGCGATCGAAGACACGTCTTTTTATAACCAATATCAAACTTGAAATGACAAAAGTCTGGCGATCTTTTCATGTTTATATGATCATAAAAGAGTGGTAAGTGGACCGCCTTTTTAATTCCATTTAACCAGTTGAAAAAAGAAAAAACTTGGCAATATTTTCATATTTTACGGGTCAGAAAAGAGCTTAAAGAGGACTCCAATGTTTTTCTTTTTCGTAAATTTTTGAAAGAGTTCGAAAAAGTGATAAAAGTATACTCTTTGTTGAAAAATGATCAATTTTTCCTGAAAAATCCAATATTCTACACAAAAACTCAAAACATTACTCATATCTGTTTAAGATAAATAAAAATGTATTTAAAAAGTTACCATTTTAAAGTGAAAAATAAATAAAATAAAAATTCATTTATTCAAAAAATCTTATAAAAAGGATTTTTCCAAGTTCATTTTTACCATTTGATTTCAGAGTGAGAAGAGCTTTTGGGTAAGAAATTTCCTGTGAAGATTCTAGAAAATCCGTTCGTTGGAATCGAAAACCATCAGGTCCAGGTAATCCAAATCCTCTTAATCTTGCATTTCAACTGTTTACATTTTGATTTTAGGCTTTAGATTTAATTTTTGAGGGAAAAATTGGTTTAGAAATTCGCTCGCAGGGGTCCGCAGGTGCAACACGCGGCCCCTGCGGACCCCGACCTTTTTCTACAAAGGGAAAAGTTGTGGGTCCGCACCTATTGCTTACAACCCATGCGTACCTATGCACTATCGGTAAGTAGCGGGTGCGGACCCCGCGAAAAAGAATTTTAAATTTATTTTTCTCCATTTTTTCCCAAAATTCTCCGAACAAGATTGTTCTAATATGTCTTTTTTGCATTATAGGACACTTAAAATGCTTATTTGGTGGGAATACAAGCATGAGGATGTGGATCTTGCCACAATAAATCAGCCACCCACATTGGATGCATTGAGAGCATGCAGACTGTTTAAGTTCTGGGCCATACCTGGCATGAGGGCACAAGTAGACCTCTTGCAATGGCTGGTAGACAGGTGGAACATACAAGACCAGTGTTTCGTGATTGGTGGCCACCGACTCGAAATCGAGCTAGAGGACATATATTTTTTGACCGGATTGCCCAAGAGAGGTGAATGATTATCACTTTTCGTGATCCAGATTTAAATAGGAACGCAAAAGAATACAGAGATAACCATATACACAAAGATCCAGCGGAAATACTACTTCATTTCATTAATGGAAAATAACGAAATATGCTTACAACCAGAAATGGAAACAAACCAGCTAGGGCGATGGTAGCTTATCTCTGAGAAGAGATGTGGTCGCTACATGCCTCTGAACTGTTTCGAACTGTGTTACAATGAGGCTCAAAGGCCTATTTATTGTTGAGAAACAATGGAAACCCTTCACATTCCAAAACCTAACCCTAGAAGATGAAACGCCAAATTGTGGGCCCCGTTTTGGGTAAATTGGTACATCAATTTCCTGGGGTCGTAACTTTGGTATACGATCTTCGTTTGACACGTATGATAGGTCATTAGAAATATCTATCCGAGAACTACCACTTTGGGAAGGGAAACATCGATCCATGGACCCATGTTGCCCTCAGATTTCCCAAAAAAGCGTCGTTTAGGGCCTCAAAACGGCTCCGGAAGTTTAGGACCCGAAAAAGCTGCTAAAAATAGTAAATTGTGCTACAATTACGGAAACTGAAAAAGTGAAAGAGACAGTTGCGGGGGTCCAAATGGGATAGGTGGGTGGCCACCAACATCCACCTGGATCATTTCGGGACTAGGCCAGGTGGCTAGTCTGTCGCTAGTCTCCAATTGGAGTTTTGCAATGATCAAACAAAGGACAAATGGATTGATATTAAAACAATCAACCGTCCTGAACTTAAGGTTATTGAATTCACTGTTACCAAGCTATGCGGGAATGCAGCATTGCATATGGCTACTGGATCCCAGATGCAGATGGCTGTACACTGTTATCGAGGCACCATATTCAACTTGTGCGAGGTTGTGTTAGTAAATGTAAAAGGCCAACTTACCAAAGCAAATAATGGACAACTGAAAAAATTTGGATACGGTTTTCTTGTTGTCAGCTTTTCTCTAGAGAGGATCCTTATACTAGCCCCACAAAATCTTCCTGTTGATGCTAATCTTCCTCGAGAGCCTAGGATAATGTGTTGGGTTTCTTTGATGGCTCGTCACCCTGAGGAGGGTTCAGAGGTTGTTCGATTTCCACTTGAGTATTTTCGTTGGTTGAGCAACCAACCTTTTGTGATTCAGGATTTTCCATATGTCGGGATGGATTATCGTGGTGACCCAGACATGATTCTTCCACTAGGAGAGTAGTGGGATGATTTAGGTAAAATCATTCTCAACACTTTCTAAATTTTAATTATTTTTTTTTGTTTTTTAAATCGTCCAAAACTGACAATTAAAAGTTTTAAATGCAGATGTGTGTCCATGACGACCAGCTGCTCTCCAGCCTTATGAGAGGAGACACCCAGCTGCAGTAGTACCAGCCCCACAGGACCAATCTACAGAGATCCTGACTGATTTGGAGAATCATCTAGAGCATTTAACAACAGATATTCCAGAGACTAACATAGATGATATTCCACTTAGGTTACAGCAATATGTGATTGGGGTCCCAGGACCTTTTAGGAGGTTCCTTTGTAGGGTGGCCCGAGCAGTGGTTTCTTATCGTGATCATTACCAGGGATAGGATGATCGCTTTTGTAGACTCACATGACATTTTTGTCTTTTTTACTATCATTTTTGCCGATCATAAGGTGTTTTTCAACCTATGATCGAAGGCGATGTATATTTTGACACACTTCTTCTATGCTATGATATATCATTATTACCGGCTTTCTCGTGTAACATGTTATTGAATGTTTTTAAATTTACTGTTTTGATTATTGCAAATGTCTATTTATCATACGAGAAGCAACTGCATCTACTAACGTATTTAAATGTCTTGGAATATGTTGATATTCAATGCAATCAAATTCACATTCCAAGAGACAAACTCTCAAAAATAATCTTAATAACATTGGATTTATAATGGCATAAACCTTGTTAAGCTGTAATACAACGAGTTCAGAATCTAACCTAACAATCAAACTCTGAATCCCAAATGAGATGGATTCAGATAATAACTCAATCACTGCACTATACTCTGCAATGTTATTCTTTGTTTGATTGAGGCTTACCCCATGTATAGATACTAACTCATGAGAGGGTGAATAGATAACCCAAGTTGCGGAAGAAATGTTCCGTGTACTACGACAAGCACCATCAGCAAAACCAATGTATGTTTGAAGAGACGTCGACATTTGCAATATCAAGAGTAAAATCAAGATAAGCAAGAATAGTGATAAAACCACTCTCTAAACTAGGCACACTTTTCTAATCTAAAACACACCAGCTATAAAGAAACTAATCTAACAAAAATCTCCACACCGAAATTTAAGCATAATATCTCTTCAAATAAAGCCCATTTCTGGGTTTACCCAAAGAGACACTGTCAAAATATACCAATTCATAGGCCCCTTTTTCTAACTTTCGCTTAAAAATATAAGGACCATGCCACATAGGTACAAATTTTCCAAACCCTAGCTTATCATTTTCTTGATCATATAGTAAAACTAGGTCTCCTTCCGAAAATTTACGAGGTGTAACATTTTGGTCATACTGAGCTTTTATTCGTTTCACGTGAGTCTCAATTGCTATTGCAGCAGTGCATCGATTCTCATCTAGCTGAGCTAAGTACAAGAAACGTTTCTCCTCCTTAGAAGTGGCTAGGAGTAATTCTATGGCTAATTGTAATGACGAGATTTCGCATTCAATAGGTAACACTGCTTCCAAACCATAGACCAGTTGAAAAGGAGTGAAACCAGTTGATGTTTTCACTGAGGTTCGATATGCCCAAAGTGCTAAAAATAACATGTTATGCCAATTCGACTTATGAATACCAATGATTCATTGGATCATATTGACTAAAACTTTATTGATAGCTTCAACCAGACCATTAGCCTGCGAGTGATACGGAGTAGAACTATCGTTACACAGGCCAAGTTGATCTGTTAGTTCAGTCATGATGATGTTTTGAAAGTAACTTCCATGATCAGTAATAATAGCTTGAGGAACACCAAATCTAGCGATTATATGATTGAATGCGAAAGTAGTCGTAGTCTTGCCGTCTGCCGAAAATGTAGGCATCGCCTTGGCCCACTTAGTAAAATAATCTACCGCTAGGATAATATACACATGCCCCCCAGCCGAGTGAGGGTTACATGTAATAAAGTCAATACCCCACTTTGCAAAAGGACCGACAACAATTATAGGGTGGAGAGGAGCGGGTGGAGCTCTCATCTTACTATCAAAAATTTGACAATTGTGGTATTTCCAGACTGCATAGATAGAATCTTTGAATAAGGATGGCTAGAAATAACCAGCGCGCAATATATTTTGGGCTGTGACATATGACCGCCACACGCTCCAGAGTGACAGTCATTCAGAACCTTTTCAGCTTCTTCATGAGTTAGACAACATCGGAAAATAGAATCTTCCCCATGACAATAGAGTGTCTCACCAATAATATTGTATTGTTGGGATTGGAAATGTATTTTCAATTGCTGAGATCGTGAGATTTCAGGCCGAAAAGATTGGGTTTGGAGATAAACAATAATATCTACATACCATGGATCAAGAGTACTGATAAGAAACAAGGATTCGTCCACAATGGGCTCTTCTGCCACAGTTTTAGTATCAGTACGTGGGAAATCACACATCAGTTCCGCAAAAACCAAAGATTTATTTGCCTTGGATTTTTTGAATCCCAAGTCAAATTCCTACAAGATAACTATCCATTTGGAATACTTTCCCCCTAGCAATTGTTTGGTCAAGATATACATCATAGGGTTACAGTCATAAATTACTGTGGTTTTGCGTAATAAGATGTAGTGACAAAATATTTGGACAGCTTGGATAGCTGCCAAGGCCAATTTCTCCACATGTGAATATTTAATCTCAGTCAGATGTAGAGTTCGACTAAGATAGTAAATCACATGTTCGTTGTTGAATTCATCTTCCTGAATTAAAACCATGCCAATGGTGGAATGAGAAGCGGCGAGATATAAAAAATAATCCTGGTTGTAATTGGGAGGATGCAGTAATGTCGCATGGGTTAATGGATTTTTAAGTGCATCAAAAGATTTGTTAGCTATCTCATCCCAAAATAATGGAGTATTCTGTTTCAACAACCTGGTAAAACCTTTCGTTATCTCGGCGTAGTTAGGAATGAAATGACGTAAAAAGTTTGCTTTCCCTTGCAAACTTTGGAGTTGGTGAAGAGTTGAAGGAGGACGTAGATTAATGATAGCTTCAACCTTCAAGGGACCGATATCAATGCCATATTTTGAAATGAAAAATCCCAGTAAACAACCCGTTTCTACATAGAATACACATTTTTGTGGATTCAGCCTAATACGATAATGCCTACATCTCATAAAGATAGCTCGTAATGAGTGAGATGATCAGCTCTACGCAATGAATGGGCAGGTAAATCATTGAGATAAGGCTGCACAATGTGCTTGATGTCATGAAATGCATAAGACATAGCCCTTTGAAAAGTTGCTCCAACGTTCTTCAATCCAAAGGGTAACTTGTAATGAGAAAATGTTCCCCATGGGCAAATGAAAGTTGTTTTAGGTTGATCAGTAGGGAGTATGTTGATTTGATTGTAACCAGAAAAGCCATCCATAAAGGAGAACATTTCACTGCTAGCACAATCATCAATAATTTGATCGATATAGGGGGTTGGATAATTTTCTTTAGGACAAGCTCGATTAATATCCCTTTAATTGATACATATCAACTGGTTTATCGTAACAATCTTTCCATTATGAGGAAACTCGATAAGCTGAAAGACCGATGAAACAATAGTAGTCATAGCATAAGACCAACTGTGACCCAAGAGAAGGTTGTAATCTAAAGGGGCATCAACCACTTCCACATCTATATTTATGATTTTTCCTTCAATCCCTATAGGTAAATCTTGCAAAATACCAAAAGGATGAACCCTCAGCCATCAAAAGCCTTTAGAATCATTAGAGACTGATTGAGTGTGGGAGAACCAAGCGATCTCCAACACTGGATCGACATAATACATGTAGAAGCTCCTTCATCAATCACAGTCCGAAAGCAAGGTCTGTTTTTGACTAACACTGGAATCTGGAAAGCCATTTGATGACGTAGGCGATGTGTACTGTTCTCTAAATCGAATATTATTAGGTTCGAATTCTGAATATCAATAGTTCCTATAGCAGACAATAGTAATTTACGTTGTGCTGGGCATGATTGCAACACTTCCAAAGCTGACATTGCTGAAGGGGAAATAACTAAGTCTTCAACAATGTGATAATTCTGAGCAGCTCTCATATGTGGATTGAAAGTTGATTTCTGAAGTATATCTTTAGCAGGCAGTTTGATTACTACGTCAAGGTTAGGTTTCTCGATCTGTAGTGGACCAGAACCAGGAGGATTTGTAGTTGATTTGTTTGAATTAGAATATTCTACTTCTTTACCACCAACAAGATTTTTACTACCATAATCTTGCGATCATGTCGCAATCCTGACATAAGACATCATCATAATGTGTTTTTCTGAGGCATTCGAGGAAGAACCAATCATCTTACTATCTTGATTAGGAAAAGGATCCTTCAAGACAACAGGCATTTGAGAACCTTTAACGATTTTCGAAACCTATGCTCGATGTGGGTAGTCTTTGGTAAAATGATCTGCGTCGCAAATGAAACAAGGATAGTGAGGTTTACCGTTTTCGTCAGTAGATTCATTTTTATCTATTTTCTCTTTTGAGTTTTCCTTGTTTTTCTTCTTTCCCTTCTTTTTATTACCGGTTTTTTATTTGGCCGTAGATGATTCTACGACATGAATATCAGTAGGAATTTCAGCAGAAGAATCTCCTGTCGGGGAATGACGTAAAGTTATAATAGGGGAAGATTTCTTTGAAGATTTCTTCTTACTTTTATTACTAACTAAACTAATCATATCGTTAGCGGCATGAGACCTTGAAGGAGCTGCAATTATTTGACCGTGTTTTGGAAGATCAGGGATTTTTTCATGTAAAGTACCTGACTGCGTATAGACAAGGTCAAGGTATTGAGCCTGAGCAATGACTTGCTCTTTAGTAACAATTCTTGCCTTAGCTACATTTTCAGTGATTTTAGGTAATAATGATTTAATGAACCATTCCGCTAAAATTTGATCTGGAATGAAAATTTTCGCCAAACTCCTTCTACGTTGCCATTCATGAATATGATTAGAAATATATGTGGACGTGGATTGTTTCAGTGAAGTTAACAGTTTTGTGCCATTTTCATATATGACAGGCAATTGAAAATGAGTTAAGAAAGAAGTGGCTAACTGACTGAAATTATAAAAAGAGCCTCATGGTAACTCAATGTACCATTTGGCAGCAAGACCAATCAGAGTTCATTGAAAAGGATGTAATCGAATTGAATCATCAATGATGGAATTAGATGCACACCAGAGGTGATAAGTCATAACATGATTTGACAGGTCCTCTCCTGACTTACCCTCGAACTTCAGGATATCATTGGGCAACTTATTAGGCATTGGCGACGAATATGGAAGATAGTAAATCAGATCATTCGTAAGGCACGACAAATCAAGTAAATCAAAAGTTGCAATAAATGGTAACTGATGGTTAGGGTCATGAAAACCTTGGGCAACAAGACCAGCCCCAGGAGGAGGATATCCAGGATAACCTGGAATTGGATTTTCATTAGGAATGTTATAACCTCCTCGGAAACCAGGATTAACCGGACCAAACTGGGGTTGTTGAGGTTGTTCATAAGTATAGCCAGGATACGGTTGATACTGATAAACTGGATTTTGTACAGTAGGACCAAATTGATACTATCCCTGGTACGGTTGATAAGTGAATTGCGGTCGACTTGTGACAACTGTACTTGGACCAGCTTGTCCTGTAGGCATCTTGACCAAAGTCTGGACTGTAGGTCCTGATTGTGGTAAAGAGGCTTGAGGAGTTTGCACTGATGCATGAACAGTAGAAACCGAAGCTACAGATACTCCAGAAATAGGTGTGGTAGTTTGAACAGAAGCTGCAGTAGTTGCAGCAGTAGTTTGAGGTGGAGTTCGAGGTGAGCTAGGCCTAGGCTACTGAACTAAACCAGGTGTAGAGGTTTGAATAGTAGATTGGACAGGTTGTTGGGCTGAACCAGAAACCAAAGGTTGTCTAGATTGACTTGATAACTGCACATTAGGTTGCATATTCTGTTGAGTTTGAGATGGATCCCACACCATATTCATTCCGGGGTATGGACTCATAAAAGGTTGTGCATATGGAGGACCATAACCGGGTTGAACATAGGGCTAATAATTAAGAGGTACATTTCCAGCTTCTTGTACAAATGGTTGACCAGAAGGTGGTTGGAAACCTTGAGTTGGGTACTGACCTTGAGGTTGATAACCCTGAGGCACATACTAAAACTGGGGTTGACCTTGAGGTATATATTGAGTCTGGGGTTGACCTTGAGGTATGTACTAAAATTGGGGTTGACCTTGAGGTATATATTGAGTCTGGGGTTGACCTCCAGGTGGTAATTGACTACCTTGAGGTTTCCCCCCAGGTGGTAACTGACTACCTTGAGGTTGCCCCCCAGGCGGTAACTGACTACTTTGAGGTTGCCCTCCAGGTGGTATCTGACTACCTTGGGGTTGCCCCCCAGGCGGTAACTGACTACCTTGAGGTTGAGGATTTGGAATACTACCAGACATCATAAGAATTTCTTCTGTGCTCAACAACTTGAGTTCCATTATTACCAGTTGATATCTCATGTTCAATTGGTTGAGGAGATGCTCTTGAAAAAGTACCAGTGAGTGACTGGTACCCCGAAGGAATAGAAGGATCGCCATATAAAAATGTTTCTGGTTTTTGGGAATACATAGATGACTGTCTTGACATAGTCAATGGAGGATAGTAACCTCTTGGTGTAGGATGAAAAGGAATTCGAGGTGGTGAAAAACTAAGACCCGGGTATTCTAAAAAATTTGTCAATGATACGTACCAAGAATCACTCCTAAAAGGAATGTAGAATATTGATTCACGCTCCCTAAGATCTAAAGTTGGTTGGTTTTCAAGAAGAGTTACGTCTTCGTCCAGACTGACAAGTTCTTCAATAGAAATGAGGCCAAAAGGAAGATTTTGGGTAATGATATTTCCTACCCTGGGTGAACTAGGACCATTAGAAGTTGGAGAAGAAAATCCTAAAGTTGGAGTAGCAGCAGGTTCAGTTTCAGGCTCAGAAATTTCAGGTTCTTCAGCTAATTCACTGGTAGGAGAAATACTACCAGTAACTTCGGAAAATGAAATTGGCTCAGAAATATACTCTGATGTTTGTATTTGATAATGAGGATGAACAATTAAAGATGACTTTTCAGCTTCTGGTGACCCAAATCTACTGTCACTAGGTGAAACAAAAGCTCGTATCCCTTCAAGCTGACTTGGTGCGTACTCAGGAGGTTTCCCCTGAAGTCTACGCGATTGTCTCGGTAATTCAGCCACGATTAAATATTCAATTAATCACACGCAAACAAAGAAAATTCCAATAAAACCACCTAAATTCTCTAAAGAAGCAAACAACTGAAATCACATGCCTAAAAAATCTAAGAGTTCAAACCACACACAAATAGTAACTTCCCGTACTAAAAACACTAGTTGGTGATGAAATCCAACATCGTAGAATTTTAATACAAAAAGGCGGTTGGAACAGTTACCCCGACAACCTACTTAATGAAACAAACTGGCACAAGTTTCTTCACAAAACCATCTCAAGTGAAGAGAACCCCCCAGAGAGTCCAAGTGAGTCTAGTCGACGTCTGCTCCAAGTACAGTGAGACCCCTCCTTCATTGTCACCTTGGGAAATAATCTTAAATTTATGGACACTAAGGTTACCAACAACAACAAATACAACTGGGGGAACAGTCTACGATCTGATCTATGCGCAAGGGAAGAGTAATAAAGCTCAATCCCCTTGAAGGCTCCTCGACATGATCAATCCGAGGTTTACCAACAAGTGACCCCAGGCTCCTCGACAATGGTTAATCCGAGGTTTACAATTTATAATAAGCGCAAATATTCTATCTTTCCCAATGAAATAGACTTGATTGTCTCAAAGGTTCGGACATGATCTCATGATTGACTCCTTTAATAGAAGCTTCCTAGAATGTATCAATTACAATTGGATTCACCACAAGATATAGCTACTTGTTTGTTTTAACTATCTTGGAGAGTTAATTACTCCCTACTCCAAGATACTAGCCTAAGCTCTATTGGTGATAAGAGCCCTAGAAATAAAAAAGATTACTAGATCAATTTTAATTAAGTGTTGCTTTTATGGGTTGTTCTTTAAGTCAATAGGTATGGAGATGAAACTTTGATTGTATGAAGACTCGACTCCAAAAACACTAAAAAGATGCACCTAAAATGATAAACAATTCGTTTTTTTTCAATGAATATCTAGCTAAAAGAAAGAGTTTGAGAATGCAATTCTTTGAAAAACATTTCTTTCTTTCAACATGTAAATGAAAAGAAAAACTTTTTTGTCTTTTTCAATAAGAACTCAAAATGGGACTACTAATTAATGCTCACAATAAATCCCTATCCTTTTTCAAAACTCGAAACTACAAAAACAATTTACTTCAAAAGAGATCTACAAGTTTTAGAAAACACTCAAAACTACAAAAACTAATCTTGAGATCTAAAAACCTTTAAAAACCTAATTGAATAAAAGCTTCAAATCTTTTGAGGACGTTTTACTTAGTTGGTCAGTAAACTAAGGATTCATTTGTTCAGAATAACAAATCAATAAAAAAACATCCAGATATGTTTTCTTTTATAAAAATGAAATTCAAAACTTATGACAAAGCTTATTCAAAGATTGGCAAGGAGAAAACTAAATCTATTGCTCACAAAGGATAGATTTCACAACCAAGTCAGACTCATCAAGAAGATGAAAAGACACCAGGGTAATCTAAAGTTTCTCAAGCTTCTAATCTTTGAGTCACTACAGAGACCATGTGAAAAACACTCTAGGCATGCAAAACTTTTAGAAAATCATCTAAAACAAAAATACAATCGGAACTCACTCACAAGAGATTTTTGACAGGACAAATGCAGATCTAGTTAGACACTAAAGACATTAAATAAAACCTAAACTTAACTGGAAGAAAACATTTTTAGGTTTTTCAAAAAAACTGACAGGGTCCACAGGCTTCCAGTAGAACTAGATGTGGTACCTCTCTGTGTACTAAAGGAAAAGTGTGGAGATGCCCACACTATCTGTAAAAAGAAAGTGCGGTCCCCTGAAAACTTGGAAAAAAACAAAAAATAATCCAGATTCTAAAAACTACCCAAGCCAACATACATCAATAAAAAAACCAGAAACGGAAAGCAGGTTTTCTCAAGTGAAAAGACAAAGGAAAAACCAAACAACC
>APFE030304731.1:0-16822 GCA_000404065.3 Pinus taeda | reverse complement strand
ATCTATCTTTCTCTAGACATATGAGATTTATAAATAAATACTATAGAGGTGTTAAGATCATACCTTAGATCCAACACTTGTTTGTACTAGCCATCCTTCAATCCTTTGAAAAAGTTATCTTTGAGAACCTGCAATCACAAACAAGCAAACATTAAATAGCACCTGCATAGCAAATATCATAAATCATGTCTATCATGGTGATCGAGGAATCCATAAAATAAACCATACATCAATAGCTTATTGAGAAAAACAAACTTACTTGTATTAAATTTGAAGTAGAAGAACCTTACAACCTTTTTAGCCTTGATGTTGAACAAGCTCTTCTTGGGGTCTGAAATAGGAATTTCCTTTACTTTGATAAGCCTTGCAGTCTTCCAAATGAGATCTTAGAGGTACGTAATCTCTCATCATAAAAACTCAACTAAAGAAGACTAAGTTCTAGCAACATTTCACCTCAAAAATATTCAGCTTTCAACCTCTTTAATAACTAGCCCAAGGCTTCATTTTATAGTGCATAGGAAGGAGGTTACAGGTCCACCTATGAAGGGATAGAGTCCTCCTTCAAAGGGATAAGCTCCTCACATCAAGGGGTTAGCTCCTTAAGGTATGGGATGCATGAACCTTAAGAGAGCAAACTTGCCACCTCAAGGTTCCTTCTAGAAGCTTCTAGAAATGACTGAAAGTGAGTTTTTTAGAATATACTCACGCCTTTTAACTTTTACAGAGGTCTGCACCCATAACACAGAGAGAGAGCATTCAAGTGCACAGGAGACATGACCATTAGGTGTAGGACCATAGGTAATGCAATGAGAAAGTGTGGAACCAGAGTTTTAGAGACTTTTGAGGGCTTTCTCTTATTTTCAAGGCTTGATATGAGGAACTGAGGCTTAAGACTTGCAAAGGAGGAAAGTATGAGTGGTAATGGACTCACATAGATTGTAAAATGTCAAGGTGACAACTTTTTGTGCAACAGTCCCCTGGGTCAGTTTGGGGTTAAAATAAGCCAAGTTTTGATACAGTTTTGTAAAATAATGTAAAGTCTTCGCGATTTGTGCATGTGGAGCATGTAGATGAATAGGAGTCAAAGGGGTTTAGCCCCTTGTTTTGTGAAAAGTTTGAGTCGGTTTTGATATTCACCCATGGTTCGCAGACCATGGAATTATATGAAAAAGACTATAAATAGGTGTCTTAGAGAGTCTAAGGCATAATTGATGAGTAGGGAGAAGGGAAATGATAATGAAGAGAAGTGGGTAAGATAGAAGAAAGGCTTTGTAGCTGAGTGCGCAAAGGCCTAGGTAGAGTCTGCAGCTAAGTGCATGGACCTCTGCAGTTGTGTGCGTAAGGTAGTTTTCAGTCTGTAACCTTGAATTCAAAAACAATAAAAATCGTTTCCGAAGAATTCTTTCTTATTTCTGTTTATTTCTGTTAATGCTATATGATGTCAATGAATGATATGTTTTATGGAATATTGATTGAATGTTACGTGATTCTCTTGAAGAAGTGTTAATGATGTACACAATGCATGTCTAAGTATTTTTGTGAAGACTCTGATGAATTCTTTGACGTTTACTAATAACTTAAGTAAATCTGCACGAACCCTAATTTAGGATTGCTCTTTGATACGTGTTAATAGGAAAACTGACTGTTAAAGGTCCGCAAGGACTAATCGTAGGCCTTCACAAAGGTCTGAATACTATTTTAATGCAGTTGCAACAGTGTGCCCTAAGAGTGTATCAATCTGCGCGATGGTAGATTTGAGGCACTCAAACAGATAACACTAGTCTCTGGATGCAAAAACTTGGTTCTCGCATCCCCACATACTACTTCAGATGAGATTGCAGCGTACACTACGCGGGTTGTTGCTGAAAGGGCTAGTAGTGTAGGTTTTTGTTGGCTGGCACGTGTTACTTTGAACCTAGGTTATGACCCTCTAAGACAACAAATGGTTCCGTTGCGAGGACTGGGATCTACTTGAAAGAGAGGTGTGATGTTGCATCATTGGAATTCGACCAAGAAAGAAATTGAAAAGTGGTTGGATCAGAAGATTCATGAGTTCGTGGTGCAAAAAAATGGGAATCTGCACCTATCAAAGGAAGAGTGGTTGAACAAGTATCTATATATAGAGATATACAAGATCTTCTTCTACAATTTTCCCATTGAACTGTATGAGTGGTTAGCTAAATTAACAGATAGTCAAGGAAGGTGGAAGCTCGATACTGCTATAGTGTGGACTCCAGAATTAGTGCGACAACTAGAAACCTTAGAAAACAAGATCACACAAGTTGTCGATCATTGGCTCGATCGAATTCTGGGAGGATTTGTTAGACAATTTTTAGTTGATACCTCAATCAGCGATAGTGAAGCGGAGCGACGATTTTTCAAAGGACTGCAAGGTAAGTATTTAAGATCATTGAATACTTGGATTAAAATGTTGTTATGTGAAAAATGGGTGATACCATTGCCTTGATGTTTGGAGCTACACAAATTGGAAGACCTTTTAGAAATCGCAAGAGGTTAAGTCCATAATATAGTCCGTTAATTGGACCCCCTTCAAGCGATGACGAATGAATGGTGTAGGCTTCATCGCAAAGTGTTGTCTAGTTGATAACGTAGGGTTTTCCGTGAGCACATCATCCATCCAATCCACGTCCTCCTCCACCCCTACTGCATACACCTTCACCCACACCTCCATCTCCACCACCACCATTCAACATGGCAAATGCAATGAGGTTGCCGATTTTCAAGGGCATAGGGAGTGAAGATAGAAAGTAGTTTTGTTTCTTCACAAGTGTTGTGTGGACAGTGAAACAGATTAGTGATGAAAATAAAAGGAGGGCACAGTTGGTTACCGCTCTGCAGGATCGCGCACAAACTTGGTATATTAAGTATTGTTCTGATAATCCTCTTGCATCGCTAGCAGAGATTAAGGCAACTTTAAATAAGGAGTTTAGTAAGCCTAAGTATGACTCCCAATTAGTAATTGGATTCAAAGAAATAATGATAAGGATCAATGAGATACCTTGGGAATTAGATCAAAGGTTGAAGTGTCAGATTTGTGAAGTTAACATGCAACTCATAGATAGTCAGCATCACGAATGGTTTATAGCTTCGCTTCTTCCCCACCTGAGAATTTCTTTGTCACAACAGAAGATAGGAACATAGGCAGAAGCCTTGGAAATCACAATGAAGTTGCATGCATAACCTATTTAGGATGTGACCTTGGTGTGCAACAGATCCACTCTCAGTTACAGAGCCTACACCTAGAACTACAGAGTTTGAAGAAAGACAAGGAGACTAAACCAGAAGTGTGCGCGGAAGTCTATTGTCAGAAATGCAAGAGCCAAGGGCACGATAAAGACCATTGTCCCGTATACGTGAATTACATTACAGGAGGTGGACCAATTCCCCTGAAGCTAGAAGACACAATAGGGCCGATCATGGGGGCTGTGCTATGGTGCATTATTTGTCAGGTTGCTAGACAACATGCGACGAATAATTGCCATTTACTTCAAAGTTCATTGTCCCGTATACATGAATTACATTACAGGAGGTGGACCAATTCCCCTGAAGCTAGAAGCCACAATAGGGCCGAGCGTGGGGGCTGTGCTATGGTGCATTATTTGTTAGGTTGCTAGACAACATACGACGAATAATTGCCATTTACTTCAAAGTTCGTACAGACACCCCACCAGTTGTTCTGTAACTTCTGTAAATGGGTGAGCCACGATGAGCACCACTGTCGCAGCTATGAGATGATGATGGGAAGAACACCTACATACCGGATGCAAGTAGAAACTCAGCCTCCAAAGCAGGGCACCAGAGGAGCTTGGGGAGGTTAGCAGGGATGCTGATGGGGCAGAGAGGAGGACTTGCTAGAGGTTGCGGTTAGATTATCTGCTACAACTGCAAACAACCAGGGCACTACATGTAAGAATGTCAGAATCAGACACACCCATCATGACAATACTACAGGCAGTTTGACCATACTGTAGAAGAGTGCCAAGTGATGATAGCTAAAATACAAGAGAATAAAGCGAAGCCTACGCAAAACTTACAGATGATGAGAGTTGAGCCCTGTGAGGAAGATCAAAGCATGAATATAGTGCTGAGAAGTGGAATAACAACTGGCAATGATAAAGGTAAACAACCTGAAGAGGACAGATGGGTCCATAAGGCCCTAGGGAAGGAAGTCGCCTTTGATCTAAATCGTGATAAGGAAACTTTTATGGAAGCCAAGAAAAGCTTCGTTGAGGCATCCACCTCAGAAAGTTAGGGAAAGGTGTAAGAAACCAACGTGCCTGCAGAGGTTGATCCCTTTGTACTTACTATGTTTTTGAAGACTTGCATAAAATTGCTGCACTATAGCAAAGTTGTGGAAGGCCTGCAGGAATTAATAAATAAATGTGCTAGGAAAGAGAGGGTCCATGATGGACACAGGGTGGTTAGAAATATTGGAAAACATAAGGCACGAATGAGGTGCGAGATGAGGCTCACAACGCAAATAGGTGATTATGAGATGGACCAGGTCATCTTGGATCTAGGGTCTGATGCGAACGCATTACCAAAACAAACATGGGAAATAATGGGGAGACCTACGCAGTAGTGGTCTCAGATTTAGCTTAGAATAGCGAATTGGTAGAAAATCATCTTCATGGGATGACTATATGGAATAACCGTTGATATAGAAGGTACAAGCACGATGGCCGACTTTGAGGCTATAGATATCGTCAATGACAATAATCCATACCCTTTGCTCCTGGGAATTGAGTGGGCCATTGATATGAATGGGGTCATCAATTTGAAGAAGAGGACAACGTCATTTGAAATAAAATCGCTTTGGGTGGTAGTACAGTTGGACCCTGTAGAAGAGGCACGCTATATTGAACTAGTCCGCGATTGTGAAGAAAGTGATGACGAACTGGATCAAATCTAAAAAATAATAGCGCATGATCAAAATTGGATCAATCTGACGGAAGATGGGAGGATTGCATGGGATCGAGAGAGTTCCCACACCTCTGATTCAGATGAGGAATTAGAGAATTGGCAGAATCGCTTGCATGAAGTATCTACACTACGATGCAATATGATGACAAAGTCATTGCACTGTTTTTCGTCAAAGGTAAGGAAATTACCCTATTACAATGGTTTAACTGGTGTAAATCTATTTTTGGATGAATTTGAGCATGAAGTCCCTGAGGATCACCGCTTCCAAGCATTAGAGTTGGCACGATGCACTCTGCTTCCATGATGGTGGGGAACACATAACGATAGCTTTGCTAGATGGCGAGGTTACAAAAGAATAATGAAGTTGCAGTATGGGTGTGTTAACACTAGAATGACTAGGAAATATAATGGAAGGGACAATCTGCATGATCACCTAGCAAAATGGACTAAATCATGGAGGACAGAACCACATCTAGAGTGGGTACACATATTTTGCCATACTTTGGATGCAATTCCCATGAACTGGTATCTAGAAATGGAGCTCCGCTGTGACACCACGGAGTGAGATATATTGAGGGAAGGGTTCTTATTGGCCTTCAACTTTGAAGACGTCTTCACAAGAATCGATGAAGCTATACAAGATATTAAGGCAGTTATCTTTAGAATTCCATAAGAACCTATGGAATGGATCTAACTAGACTGGAGCAGCCAGCTACACCATGGCTAGAATGTTATAATGTGACCGTTGAAGAGGAGGATGAAGATCTAGGAAACATTTATATTCCAGAGGCAGAAGGGCATCGTGAAGTCGAAGGCCCAGAAATAGAAAACCCAGAAATCTCTGCATCGTTGAAGACCAAGCAAGTAAACATTGGCACTGAAGTAGAACCGAAGTTCGCAAAAATTGGAGATTATTGGGACGACGCTACCATGGATAAAGTTGTTGAGTTACTTTGCAAATACCAAAATCTCTTCCCTACAAAGTTTTCGTATTTGAAGGGCATAGTTGGTGACTTGGGCATTATGAAGATCACTCTGAAGCAGGATGCGAATCTTATTAAAGAGAGGTTGTATCACCTTAATCCTAAATACAAGGAAAAGGTTCTCCTAGAGCTGGAAAAGATGTTGGAGGAAGGCATCATAGAACCAGTTGAAGAATCTGATTAGGTGAGCCCGATGGTGGTCCAAGAGAAGAAACAAAAAGGTGAAATAAGGATTTGTGTAGATCTGCGGAAACTTAATGATGCGTGTGTTCACGACCCATTCCCAACACCATTTATGGATGAAGTGTTAGACAATGTTGGAGGGTAGGAGGTCAATTATTTTACTAATGGGTTTTCTGGGTATCATCAGATCAAGATCGTGATAAAAGATAGGAGAAAAATGACCTTCGTGATAGAGTGAGGTTGTTTTTAGTACAATGTGATGTCGTTTGGACTCAAGAATGTGCTTGCGATATTTTCCCGCATAGTCATAGCAATGTTCAAGGAATTCATTCATAAGTTCCTGGAAGTCTACTTTGATGACTATACGATGTTTGGATTAGTAAAGTTCCATGTAGAAAGTCTACGCCTGATGTTGGATACGTGTCGCAGATACCAGATCGCACTGAACTTGAAGAAATGCATATTTTGTGTTCACTTTGGGATTTTGTTGGGTCACGTGGTGTGCAAGCAAGGATTGACGGGGGACCCTACAAAGATTGTGGTAGTTGTGAATTTAGAGGCCTCGAAAAACGTTAAGCAGCTATGCGTGATGCTGGGACCTACGAGATATTATAGAATATTTATCAAAGATTACGCTCATATTACTACGCCCATGGAGAAACTACTGAATAAGGACACAACATTCTATTGGGATGAAGAATTTCAGCACAACTTAGTGTATTGAAGGAAAAGATGGTCACTGCGCCAATCTTTGTATTCCTTGATTGGAAAAAGGAGTTTCAAATACATGTGGATGCCTCTTGCATTGCATTGGGTGGAGGGCTAACACAAGCCGATGATGGAGAAATGGACCATCCTATAGCCTTCTCAAGTAGGAAATTATTGAAGGTCGAGAAGAATTATTCAATGATTGAGAGTGAAGTATTGGCCATGGTATATGCGTTGCAAAAATTAAGGCATTATCTATTAGGAGGGAATTTCAAGACCCTACACAGATCATTGTGCCTTGAAATACCTGGTCAATAAGCCTATGTTGGGGGGGAGATGTATAGATGGTTGCTATTATTTTAGGAATATGACTTGAAGTCATTGTGAAGCCAAGGAGGTTAAATGCAGGACCTGACAATCTGTTTATGATCGAAATAGGAGAGGAGCCTAATAATCTCGAGGAAGGGTTGCCATATGCACATCTCTTTGCGTTGAGCGTAGAAGATAATCACTTTACTAATATTATTCACTTCTAGACTACAAGGATGGCACAAGAAGGATATACAAGTCAGCAAAAGAAGGAATTAGTAGTGCGTGGGAAAAATTTTTTAGTTATTGCAAGACCTTTGTATAAGATTGGTACAGATGAAATATTGCGAAGATATGTGCCAGATTTTGAGTGGGATGGCATTCTTGCTGAAGCTCATGGGGGAGCTATGGGAGGTGATTACATAGGTAAGGCAACCTCGAAAAATATTTTGCACGCAGGTCTATGGTAGCCTACCTTGCATAAGGATTCCAAGGCGTGTTGTAAGGCATGCGATGCATGTCAAAGGACTGGCAGACCATCGTGAAGGGATGAATTTCCATTACATCCTCAAGTATCTTTGCAGCCGTTGTAGAAATGGGCGATTGATTTCATTGGGCCAATTCAGCCCTTGGGAAAGAAAACATGTGCGCTCTATATCATCACTGCAACATAATATTTAACCAAATGGGAGGAATCATAGTCGGTTAAGGATTGTACAGGGGCTACAACAACAAAGTTTTTGTTTGAGCATGTATTAACCGGATTTGGCTACCCGAAAGTGTTGATGAGTGACAGAGGTACGCACTTTCTAAACGAAATGATCAACGCATTGATTGAAGAATTCAAGGTCAACCATCAGAGGAGTACACTGTATCATCCACAAGCCAATGAAACTATTGAAGCCTTCAATAAGATTTTGGAGAAAGCGCTGACAAAGATCTACAACACGCATCAAAATGACTGGCATATGTGTGTACCTGTAGTACTATGGGATTATAGGACTACTTGTAAGCGCTGACAAGGAAAAAGCCATTCAAATTAGTCTATGGGGTCGAAGCTGTAATGACGATGGAGTACATTGTGTCTAGTTTGTGCATAGCAGCCCTGACGGATATGGTGGATCGCGAGGTCTTGGAGGCATGACTCGCACAGCTGATAAAGCTCAAAGAAGATTGATTTTTCGTAGGATTTCATCAACAAGTAAAAAAGGAACGTGAAAAAGCGTGGCATGATCGTGACATCAAACTTCACATATTCAAGGTAAAAGATTTTGTCCTATTATATGATAGTAAATTCACTAAATTTCCGAGTAAATTCCATATGCATTGGTTAGGGCCATATATTGTTAAAGAAATTACAAATGGAGACGCAGTTCAACTTGCAAAGCTGAATGGGGAACCCTTCTCGGGAAGAGTAAATGGGAGCAAGTTGAAATTGTATATAGGGGATCCTACACAATGACTATATGACAACAGGATAGTCTTAGTGCTCCAGGAAGTTGCAAGGGAGCACGAGACTAAAAACTACACTGCCCAGCTTGAAGGACAACGCAGCAAGGAGGTTGCACAAAGAATGACAGAGACACAATTCAGGAAGCTACGCTCAGGAAGCTGTGCCATGGGGGAAGGTATCGTGCAACATAGTAGGAAAGTGATCGTTGTAGTTACTGTTCATGACTTGATGGCTAGAAGATGGTTAAGTGGAGTGGGATGGCGGAATTTAAGGAAAAAATATTTGAAGATCTGTCGCCAAAACAACATTTATTATTAGAAATTGGGGGAAATGGTTGGATTTGAATTCAAAACTCCATATAAATTATGCGTGCCAGTCCAATAGAGAACACTTTGCACTCTCAAAATTGTTAGTGAATTTCATTGTCTATCACCTATGAGATGAGCATTTTGGGAAGATTTCATTGTGAGCCCGGCGTTTTTTGAGTTGCCAAAGATAAACCAGAAGTTTATTCTTGACAAAATGTCTACACTAAGTCCTGCTAAAATTGTGAGTATGGGTGATGTTGTTTCCAAAATAGCTTCCCCGGAAGTTATAAGTATGGAAGCTTCGACTACTATGCCTACAGTATTGAGGTCACCTAGGTCGAAGCCTACCCCTACCAGAGATAGCCAATCTGCCAAATCAAAGCAATTCACGAAGGATAAGTAGAAAAAGCCAAGTGTCAGTGCGTGCATCCCCTATAAAGAATTCTTAAACACAGAAGCAGAAGAGAGATAAGCATCCTGAGAAAGTAGTGGACTTGGAGGCAGAAGAAGCTCCTTGAACAGAAGATATTGATGTTGAAGGAGAAGAACCCATGAAAATAATACCACGGTATATCCCTTTGTGGAAGGGAAAAGCAAAGGTCACGAAGGACCCGAATTCTGATAAGTTCACCATATCTACGCCCCTGCTACCTGAGCAGGTCCCTTTTGAAGGTCCCTGGCTCGCGCGGATCCACTATTGAAGATGGAGGATTGGGACCTTATACGTCACACTAGGTTTCCGCACTTGGCGGCAGACAATTATATGAGGAGGTTCTATTATGCAGAATTAGGTGTTACAACATTGGAAATGGAGGAATGGGTTTGCGGTATCGAGCACTCAAGGTTACCCAATTTTCTATGGGTGCCACATTACCACCTCAGCCCCATCAATACGATATGTGTGCGCTAGTTGCTCATGTTGGTGCACAATGGTTGTTTATGGCTAGGAGGGCCTATCCCTATTACAAACATGCTCATTCACAGAATCACACACCTACCTTATAAAGACGCGAACCCAGCTAAGGATTTTGGTGTAAATAATGGGGAGAAAGACCTCGCAGAAAGGATGAAAAGTGATTATGGGCTCCTTAAGAAGTCGTGAGGGTATTCAATTATTTCTATAACATACCCAGCAGTTCAATTGACTGCCCAAGTTTTAGCAGGGAAAGTGATGTAAAAATTCTGTGTGGATGATGTTCAGATGCCAATAGTTACCCTGGTTGCACATTGCATGAAAGATAGTTTAAATTGGCAAGATGCCTATGTCAGGAGTTCCTAGCAAACTGTCACGAGGCCTAGGATGAAACCAAGACATTTCACTATGCTTGGTTGTTACTGTCAATTGTGTTGTTTGCATGGAAATTGCTAGAGGATAGCCAATTTCCTCCACTCAAGGAATGATTGTCGGAAGCGGTGCAATTCACTTCCTTATGGTCTACAAAGGATGCCACATGGATTGCCGAAACGAAGATATTTTGGGTTCTTATGGAAATGGATCTCTGCATGGCCTTTAATCAACATCTGAGGTTGTCCCTAACCTTGTTCACGCAACTGTCAGCCTACACGGCATTCAAGGTTGACTACCACAGAGTATACATCCAAGCGTGCAAGGATCCAGAGCATAAATGGCACGACTTGCCCTATTTGGTGATAGAAATGAATGTTCAGGAGGTTATAGTTAAATGGCCTGTAGAGTGGCACAGCCCATGAAACTTAGCTGTTGGACCAAGTACGGATGCAGCAAGTTTTGTCGCGTAGAAAAGAAAGGAGGCATCTAAGCAGGCTACGCATACCCTGGCAGCATAGAAAAATAATGAAGTCACAGAAAAGTCTCATGTGGAGCAAGAACGCATTGCCAAGGAGCAGGTGGAATAAGAACATCGCAAGTCACAAAAAGGTGACAAGTCAGCTTCGCCAGAGACAGAGGAAGAAGAACTTTTAGGACAAGGTAGCGGAGGGGATGAGGGGTAGAGCACCCCATTTATTTTGAAATGTCATGGCAAGGAGTAGTAGGGTGGAACGCAGAAAAACAGAAATAGGATAATTCATAGGTTGATGCCATGGTGTTAATAGAAGGCGATCTTATTGAGATCAGCGATAAAATCAAGGATACCACAACTGAAGTGATGTAGCAATTTGAGCAACAATACATGTAGACACTAGGAAGCATCCAAAAGGATCTATGTGAGCTACAGATCCAAGCAAGTAGAATAAAGGTGGGCACCAGACAAGCCAGCATGGAGCAAGCGAGCCTAGCAACTAGGACAAGCCAAGTAGCAGAGCTAGTAAGGACCCTGGACCTCAGAACTATACCATTAATAGACGAGTCCATTCATGTGAAGTCTGTTAGCGATTACATTATCCTAAGTACAATCAAAACATTGGACTGAATATAGCAGTGCTCTCCAACAAGACCCTCCACGCACTGCATACAGGGGTGGTAGATGATTTGAGAACTAGGGAGCAGCGCGCCTTCAACCCTATCAGTGAGTACAAAGTCAACAATGAACAAATGTTCGTTGAAAAGATGCAGGATTTGAAGGAAAAGGAGGCACTTTAGATGCAAATTTCCAGTCTAGAGTCAGCAGTAGTAGAGGCATGGAAGATAGTGTGTGAGCTTCACATCCCGGAGGATGCACAACTAGAAGCCAGAATCAGAAAACTAGCCTCTTGTGTGCATGAGGCTAACGCAGAGGTTGAACGAGTCATGTTTGAGCTCAACATGAAGATTATAAAGCTGTAGTTAAAGTTGTAGCCCACAACTCCGCTTGAGGTCTGGGAGTAGTGCGGAGCTGTGATAAAAGAAGGCATGGCTACCTTGGATGCCATAGTCACTGACTGTGTAACATTGTTCGAGTAGGCTATGGAGCTAGTGACCAATCTGCAGGAGGATCCGAAACCGTAGAAATTGAACACAAAGGTAAGGGAATTGTAGTGGCAATATGATGAATTCTGGGCAACTGCGCACTCTATAGCACCAATGCAGTGCCTTGCCAAATTATAGGAGGGAAAGCAGCTCTTAGCATAGGTAGAGGAAGCACAGAAGGGGGCCTTGCTAAAGTCCAGGTTGCAACCTTGGTTGGAGGAGGCTTATTAAGTAATGACTACCATTGAAGATAAGCTTAAAAGACTGTAGCAGAAACATCAAACAATGAGGCTGGCCATAGAAGGACCAGCCATGGAAAATTTGGTCAAGGAAGTCAAGCAGGCAACAATGCGAAGCACTATCAATGTTGTAGTGATCCAGGTGGAGTTGGGGGATATTCTCAGTAAGATCACAGCACTGGTAGAGTGACTTGAGGGCGAGTCATGATCTTTGTGTTGGGGGCCTGTTGGGATGGGGCCCCTTCGGTCATTTTGGGGTTAAAATAACTCAAGTTTTGATATAGTTTTGTAAAATAATGTAAAGTCTCCACAATTTTTAGATGTATAGCACGTAGATGAATAGGAGTCAAAGGGGTTTAGCCCCTTGTTTTATGAAAATTTTGAGTCAGTTTTGAGATTCACCCATGGTCCGCTGACCATGGCATTGATGAAAAGGGCTATAAATAGGTGTGTCTTAGAAATTCTAAGACATAATTGATGAATAGGGAGAAGGGAAGTGATAGCAAAGATAAGTGGGTAAGATAGAAGAAAGGCTCTGTAGCTGAGTGCGTAGAGGCCTAGGTAGAGTCCACAGCTGAGTGCGCAGAACCATCCAGTTGCGTGTGCAAGGTAGTTTTGATTCTATAACCTTGGATTGAAGATCAATAAATATAGTTTCCGAATAATTATTGTGTATTTATGTTTATTTATGATAAATGCTATATGTTGTCAACGAATGATGTGTTTTATGGAATATTGATTGAATGTTACGTGATTCTCTTAAATAAGTGTTAATGGTGTACGCAATGCATGTCTAAGAATTTTCGCAAAGAATCTGATGAATACTTTGACGTTTATTAATAACTTAAGTAAATTTGCACAAAACCTAATTTAGGACTACTCTTTGATGCACATAAGTAGGCAAATTGACTGTTAAAGGTCCACAAGGACTGATCGTAGAACTTCGCAAAGGTCTAAAATATATTTTAATAGAGTTGTAGTAACGTTCCCTAGGAGTGTATCGATTTGCGTGAAGGCAAATCTAAGGCGCTAGAAGACATCAACTAGTCTCTGGATGCCTTGCATCCCCCGATACTGCTTCGGGTGAGACTGAAGTCTGCGCTACACGGATTGTTTTTGAAATGGCCAGCAGTGTAGGGTTTTGTTCGTTGGCGCAACTAACTCTGAACCTGGGTCATGACCCCCTAAGCCAACATCCTGGATCCTCCAAATGCAACTCCTTAGATACGCAGATACAAGATTCTCCATAGACGAGTCCACGGAAGCACAAATCCTAGATCATTCATCGATAGATCAGATGAACATCACAAAACTTCATAAATATGTTGCACCTGGAGTTGTTATATATTGCCAGTGATAGGAAACTTCACCATTGTTTTTTGGAAACGATTCCAGTGGTGAAATCCCAATGCCCCATGCAACTTCTAACATCCATCTAGCTGTAATTATTTTGCAAATTGGTTTCAACTAGATTTTGACACAATTCATTCCATGTTCTACAATATTGCCACAAACTCATTGTTATGCAAGTACAGAGATTAAGATTCATGGATTGGAGGGTTGTTGTTGCCTTATTTTGTGTGAAAAACAAATAAGTGATCCCAAATTTATACCCAAGGGATATATATTACAAACAAACAATAACATACCACAACTAGTCCTCTCTCGCATATATTTAACATAAAGAAATACAAATTCCCCAAATATATATCCCCCACAAAGAAAAATCAATACAAGAAAATGTCTTATAAAATAAAAAAATGGAGATAGAGAAAGAAATTCAAAAAAAGGAGGTTAGGGTAAAAACCATTGTGATCCTGAAAAGAAAGGGTTAAGGAATGGTGTAGGGATAATCAGTGGCTACTTTGTACAGGAAAATTATGAGACAAGTTATCCTCCATGGATGACATGTTAGAAGAGGCCACACCAAGCATTTCGCCGAACTTCATTCTCTCTACTCCTTTGCACTCATCCTCGTCGCTCAAAGACTTCCATTGAAACCATCCATTCATTTCATTTTCATATACATCGATTTCCTTCACGACATATCAAGGTTCACTAACCTCATATTGTACCTTGCCCACTACTTCACTTTCAACATATCTCTAGTGTTTTATCTTTATTTTTATCTATGAACTCAATCTCATCGTGGAGTTCTTCGTTTTCTAATGAAACACCATAAATCTCTTCATGTTTCAATCACAAAACACCACAATGTTGCGTAGAGCCTATAAATTTTCTTCAGCATCTTGCACAACAGGGACGAAGGGGTCATTCACCGAATAAAGTCCGTTCACGGCCATAGCAGTAGGGGTGTGCTTTGTTTATATAATTATACTTGGAATAATGCTTACAATAGTATATAGGTAGGATTGGGTTGTTGGTTTTTGAATTTTTGTTGAGATATTTGCTCAACAATATTCTCCTTGTTTGGAATCTATTGGATCTTATGAGCACTATTTTTATGGCTTGTAATTTGGCTTTCAATGTGATATCTGAATAGTTTTATGTGCATCATGACCACTCCTCCAATTTTTAAATTGGTATCAGAGCCTGTATGGGCTTCACTCCCTTATGGGAGGGCCCAAGGAGATGGAAAACATGTGAGGACAGATACTATGTACATAAGTAGAAATAAATTAGATCAGTGCGTGTTTATTTTTCAATTGTTGTAGAATTATTTGTGTTTGTAGAGTTTATGCTAGTGTAGAGTCATGTGCAACTACAAGGGGAAAAATGTTGGAGGAACTCGAATAACTGGTTCAATGATTGAATGAGAAATGATGTGTGAATTGGGGGTGTTGTAGAGAAACACATATATCATAGATTGAAGATATCGTTGATCTAACCACTGGATCAAAGGATCCATTGGATATATGCTTGTTTCTATTGAGAATGTGATAATTATTGGACCTCCCTACTCATTAAAATAATTTTGCAAAGAATCCCTTCAATTTTCCTAAATTGACCCAATCTTCAAAGTCATAATTGGAAATAAGAACACTAATCTTCTTCATCCATGAAAGATGCACAAGACACAAAGTGGGTATGGATGGTTGAAAACATTGATTGCATCACTATTCCTACAATTGGATGTTGATCATAAATCTAGCATGGGGTGAATATCTAGCACAAAGGAATTAAATGAATTAATGAGAGCAGAGCCTTGGGAACTGCTCATCGACTCTGTTATCCTTGGCAACCACAATATTCGTAGATCTGCATCAATCAATGGATGGGAGTCACGCCCTAGTTTTGATCATTGTTGCACAAAGGGTTGTTTCTTATGGTGTGTGAGTGACAGAATGGTGTTGATATGTGTTGCAATGAATTGGGGCACTGACCAGCCACAGTTGTTTTTGTGTGAAAGAATTGCACTATGTACTAGATCTGTTTCTTCAGCCCATGTTGCTCTCGTTAATCCACATTTGGGCAGATGCCCTAGTCTGATTAGATTGTGTTCTCTGCTCAAGTTCCACGTGGTTAAAATCAATGCTGCAAAAGAAACATAATTGTGGTTATTAAAATTCTTGGTGGAATGATTTTTTGTTTTAAATTTATTTGAAGTTTCTATTTTAAACATATCAATTCTAGTTAACTCAATATGTGAATGTGAATTTGCTGGAATTGACCACTCTAACCACTATTTTGTGAAGATGAGAAACTCCAGTACAATTGTTTGTAAATTAAAAGTGCAAAACCAATTATTGAACAATGAAATATAATTAAATTAGTGGTTCTTGATGTTCTTCGGTGCCAAAAGAACGTATTGCTAATTTGATTGTGTGAATATGTTATATGTTGATGGGTCTTATTGTGCTTCGGGCTTCAAGAGAATCAGTTACATGTTAATTTTATGAGATCCATGTGTGTGAGACGGGTCAAATTGTATGGTCAAATTTTGAACACATTCACTACCCAGACAACTATCCTAGATAATTGTCAGAAACAACGAGCTATGTTGTCTGATAGATGAGAGCTTTTCCATAGAATGGTTCCTTACTTGGCTACTTTTTATAACCGTTACAAAGAGCTATGTAATTTGGCAGAATAAAGTATGTCAACATTGTTGATCATGCAAGTTCAGCAAACATGGTTAGAAGCATTTATGTTTTAAATGGAGTTCAAGTGACAACTCGAAGATGAGGTGGTGAAGAAAGAGCAGGTTTTGCGAGATTCCAAAGTGGATATGAGTGTTGATGAAGACCAGTGATACAGATGTGACTACATGTAATTTATGTTTCTTCTAATGATCTTTATAATGATGTAATTTAAGCATTAAAGGGAGACTTGGAATAATGCTTACAATAGTATATAGGTAGGATTAAGTTGTTGGTTGCTGGAGTTTTGTTGAGAGATTTTCTCAACAAAATTCTTCTTATTTGGAATCGGTTGAATCTCATGAGCACTATTTATATGACATGTAATTTAATTTTGAATGTGATATACAAATATTTTTATGTGCATCATGACAACACTTCCAATTTTTAACTATTATCAGAGCAAAGTAGACCGTGAGATGCTAAGAAGCAACGTGAAAGTATGTGCATGAACCAGAGTGTTAAAATGGAATCTGTTTATAAAGACTAGTGGAAACAAATTAAATGTTGTATTGACTTACCCTGTCCGTGTGTGACATGACCCTTTATCTTTTCGTTTTCGTTGTTTTCATTTTTTCTACTCAATTTTCTACAAAATTTCGTAAAGACTGCATTTAGGATTCTAAATTTAAATCGTAAAATTAGCAAAATTTAATTACTCCAGAGTTTTAAAAGAATTAAATGTATTTACATATCTTAAAAATTGAAATTTATAATACTATTTTAATT